>JAUCMU010000024.1:12467876-12503799 GCA_032275025.1 Enteromius treurensis | reverse complement strand
TAGTGACAATGGATGATGACGTATAACAGTGTAGTAGTGGTGTCCCATTTCTAAGGGGAAAATATTTAACCCTTCCCCTTTACACTTTATTTCAAGGGGCAAGGGGAAGGGGCGAGGGGTAGGCAAAGGGGTAGAAAATAGAATTGGGATAGGGCCTTAATCTACTCTCAGGACTGCTCCTCCCATG
This sequence comes from Enteromius treurensis, assembly GCA_032275025.1. NCBI lineage: Eukaryota > Metazoa > Chordata > Actinopteri > Cypriniformes > Cyprinidae > Enteromius > Enteromius treurensis. The sequence continues at coordinate 12,503,612 of JAUCMU010000024.1, read as the reverse complement.
TCCAGCATGTTCGAAATGTGCTGAAGCGCCTCAAAGATCATCAGCTATACGTGAAACTATCCAAATGTGAGTTCCATCGGAGCAAAGTCGCCTTTTTGGGTTATATCATCAGTCATGAGGGAGTCACGATGGACGACGACAAGGTTCGAGCCATCGTTAACTGGCCCCAACCAGGCACACTGAAAGAATTACAGAGGCTTTTGGGGTTCTCAAACTTCTACAGGCGCTTTATTCGAGGTTTTAGCCAGGTCGCAGCACCCCTAACGGCCGTCGGAAGAACTCAAAGCATTTCAAGATTTGAAGGGACTCTTCACCTCTGCTCCCATTCTGAAGCACCCAGACCCCAGCAGAGAATTCATTGTGGAGGTGGACGCCTCCAGTAGCGGCCTCGGGGCAATTCTGTCACAGCGTCATGGTGAGAATAACAAACTCTACCCCTGTGCCTTTTATTCCCGAAAATTAAACGCAGCAGAGCGGAACTATGATGTGGGTGATCGCGAACTACTAGCGCTCAAGGCAGCTCTTGAGGAATGGCGGCACTGGCTGGAGGAAGCAAACAAGCCTTTTCTAGTTCTTACCGACCATCGGAACCTGGAATATCTCCTATCCGCCAAGAAGGTTAAACGCCTGGCAGGCAAGGTGGTCCCTATTCTTCTCCCGGTTTCAATTTTGCATCACGTACCGACCAGGATCCAAAAATCTGAAGGCAGATGCACTCTTGCGCATTTACGAGGATCATAAGCAGTCCCAAGACTCCGAAAGAATCCTACCTGCCTCAATCGTAGTTGCTCCAGTTCGATGGGACATAATTACAGAAATTGAAGAGGCTCTGGTCCATGACCCTGCACCTGCCAAATGTCCCGAGGACAAGTTGTACGTACCAGAGACTTACCGTCCACAAGTCCTCCAATTGGTCCATAACACCCCAAATTACGGTCATCCAGGAATCACAGCCACCATCGATATCATTCGCAATCGTTTCTGGTGGCCCACTCTCACTTCAGACACACAACACTTCATTCAAGCATGTGCAACTTGCAATATAGTAAAAACCCAACGTCAACGGCCAGCTGGACTCCTGCAACCTCTCCCAATTCCACAGAGACCCTGGTTCCATATCGCCATGGATTTTGTGACGGACTTACCACCTTCTAACCAGTATACCACTATTCTCACCATAGTGGATAGATTTTCCAAAGCCCGTCGATTCATTCCCTTACGAAAACTGCCCACTGCCTGGGAGACGGCTGAGGTTCTCGTAGATCAGCTTTTCCGATTCTATGGCCTACCAGATGACATTGTTACAGATCAAGGCCCCCAGTTCACCTCACGGGTATGGCAAGCCTTTTGCTCCTCTCTCAACATAAATGTCAGCCTGTCCTCAGGTTACCATCCCCAGTCTAACGGACAGGCTGAAAGACAGAATCAGGAGTTGACTAAATATCTACGTGCATATTGCCATGACAATCAAAACGATTGGAGCAAGTACCTCACCTGGGCAGAGTATGCACAAAACTCTCTCCGTAAACCCGCAACTGGACTCACACCTTTTCAAGTAGTATTAGGCTATCAACCTCCCCTGTTTCCATGGTCTGGTGAACCTACTCAGCTCCCCGCCGTAATCTCTTGGCTTCAGCGCAGTGAAGACACTTGGAACAGTGCACATGTTCATCTCACACAAGCCATTCTTCGAGGTAAAAAACAAGCCGACCGACGATGATGTCCAGGACCTACCTATGAACCGTGCCAGTGGGTCTGGCTCTCTGCCAGGTACCTACGCCTCCGCCAGCCCTGTAAAAAGTTTAACCCCAGGTATGTCGGTCCTTTCCAAATAGTCAGACAGATAACACCAGTTTCTTACCGCTTACAATTACCCAATACTTACCATGTGTCTCCTACCTTTCATGTTTTGCTCCTCAATCCCGCTGGTGAACTGGGAGGAACAAGGGGCAAGGACGTGGCTGCGGCTGCCAGCATCCCTCCCCTGATCATCAACGGCGAGGAAGCGTATCAGGTTCGTGAGATACGGGATTCACGGCGTCTGGGTCGAGTCATGCAATATCTCATTGACTGGGAAGGATTCGGACCCGAGGAGCGATCCTGGGTCAATGCTTCAGACATTCTTCACCCAGCCTTAATCGAGGATTTCCATCGAGATCACCCTGAAAGACCCAGACCCCATCCACAAGGAAGACCCCGGCGCCGAACAAGACCCACTCGGCAATGCCCTCGCTTCAGGAGCCGCTCCCAAGGGGAGGGCTCTGTTACGAGCCGCGCCTCTGTGGCTCGTTCTGAACGGCACCAGCGGGAACCGTCTCCCGAGTTTTAGTTCCACCCAGACCCTTTTCACACACACACACATACCCTACTGGAACTGTGATTGTTTCCAGGTGTCGCTCATTTCAAGTCCTATTTAAACAGTCTTTCCACACAAACACAAAGCGAAGTTTTGTTTGTCTTAATGCATCAATTGTGAGCGCTTTCAACAACAATAATTGTTGTGTGCAAAGAAACCAAAAATTACTTTATTCAACAATAACTTTATTCTTCTTTTCTGTGTCAGTATTTGACACACTTTCACAAGAGTACCACAAGATTGTTTAATTTTGCTTGTTTTGGTGCAGAAAAAATATTCTCATAGGCATAGCTTCACCTCATGAACCACTGATGTCAAATGATCTTATGATCTCATGATTTTTAACAATGTCTTTACAACCTTTCTGAGCTTTGAATGCTGTAGTTGCATTTCTGTCTATGCAGCATCAGAAAGCTCTCTGAATTTTTTTGGTGTCCTGAAGATGAATTAAGCTCTTATGGGTTTGGAACGACATGAGTGTGAGTAATTAATGACAGAATTTTCATTTTTGGGTAAACTAACCTTTAACTAGTAACTTTAAGCAAGCCCTACATGTCTGACAATTTAACTTAACTTAAATATAAAATAGGGGAAATGAGTGTGTGCAATTAAATATCCATTATGGACCATAATGCCAGCACAATAGTAACACAAACGAAACTCACCATCTACAGTACCAGCTTTTACCACTAAATAACAATACAAAATATTGTGAGAGAGTGTGCTGACGGTCACGAGAACCTCTTCCGTCCTTGTCAAGAGAGCGCTAACCTTCTCTCCTCTCAAACAACACCAGGGTGTTGATGGTGCATCTGATTCTAAATGAAAATGACGATGGTGATGCTCAAGTTCTCTGACACCTCTTGCCAATTAGAAGGAGGATTCGTTATGTGCTGTAGGGAGGTGACACAATACTGTCGCTCAATCTAGTAACCCCAGGCTTTGAGAGTGTCACCCTTCTCTCCACACATCTCACCTCTGATGATCTGTCCAATCTGATCCCAGTTCAGTCCCCTGTGTCTTAGCTGTCTTGTTTTCCATCTCAAGCTGCCTTTCCATCTGAGAATTTGTGTAGTGCAACATGAACAGGCTTTTGCACTTGGGCTTTTAGCACTTTGAAATAATAGCTTCAGCAAGGTCAACTTTTCTGAACCGCAGACAACTTTCCTTAACACAAAACTATAAATCTTTGCTTTAAGATTGCTTAAAGAAATGTATAGCACTTGCATTAACCACTTTAGACTTTTATTGTGAAATATTCCCATTCTTTTGCATTGTAAAGCAACACAGCAGAGATTTATTTAAATTTCTAATTTCTGTATCAATGGAAGAAAGCCAAAAAAGGTTTGGGCTGACAAAGGTGAGGAAATTATGACATTTTTAAGTTTGAGATGTTTATGAGCTTGGAAATTATGACATTTTTAAGTTTGAGGTGTTTATGAGCTTTTGAGAGACAATACATGTTACAATACAATGTTGCATGAATGGTTATTTTCAAAAATCCATAATAGGGACACTTAAGGTCTAAAATCTCTGAGAAAACAAACCCTCCAAAAACCAAACACATCAATGTTTAAATAGCTTAAACAAAGTGCTTATCTTCTATGAGCGTCTGATATGGTGAGAAGTCTTAACTGTACTCATTTGTTATATTGATCATATCTGATGCAGAACAAGGCAGGGCCGTTAACTTCCCTCGGTTCTGAGAGCTTTTCCTGCATTGATTGTTCTGTGTGGGTCTCTGACGCCACATGAAACACTGCTCTGAAGGAGAGTCTGCTTGTCCAGATGCACACTAGGAATTTTAAGGACACAGTAAGATTAAACAAGATCTGGCTCCTCAGGGTCACCTACTGGCACTTCCTTTAGCCCAGCACTGTTCTGCATGGCTAAAGCTTAAATAAATATGAACTGCTTCGATTGATCATAACTATAAATAGACTTGGGTGAAATCCATTTTTTTTCAAAGAATTTTTATACTAAACTACAAAGACTGATGCAGTATCTTAGATATGGATTTACCATTTAAGCATGCCTTTCATTTGAAAAGGCTATGTGCGTTTCTCGAAGGTCCCCAGACCCAACTGCTACAAATCAATGCAAATGACTCATCTCCGCCATGAAAATCTCAGTGTATAACCTGCTCTCACTCAGCCAGTTGTGTTTATGTGATTAGTCTTGAAATTTATTCAACACAGTCTCACGACCAATTTTTACACATACGAATGAGGTGGAAAAAAAGGCAAAATACAAAATTGTATGAATTTGTACGATTTGTCTAAATCCCAGTGACTGGTAGATTTAGGGGCGGGGTTAGGTGTAGGTCATTCATACAAATTCATACGAATTGGCAACTCATAAAAAACTTACGAGATTTAGCAAAAATTGCATGAATTCGAACAAGTAAGGTCGTATGAATTTTTACGAATTAGGCACCTTGTAAAATATGTACGAATTGCCCTGAGACTGGGTTAAATTTATCAAATGCATCTTGAAGGGCCAGTTCACACCAAATTTACTTACCCTTATGTCATTCCAAACCCATATGGCTTTCTTTTATCTGTGGAACACAGTCATGTGCAGTTTGTAGGTAAATACTGTACAGAGTTTTTTGTTTGTTTGTGACAATTTTTCAAAGGCATGTTCACGTTCTACTACTATAATATTACACAATAAAGAGCAAGGGATCCAATCTGAATCCAGATTCCAATCTGAATATATATGCAAAAGATAGTGTTAGATAGTAAAAAGTAATTCTACTATTTCAAATAAATCTCACTTAAACTGCAAATAATCCAAAACAAACTGTAATTGGTCAGTTTATGCCAAGTTGACAGAAATTTTCCATCTAAGTTGGCAAGAATAAGCCGCACACCAGATTTTTATAGCAATAATCAAAAGAACATTTGCTGGCCTGCTGACATGTTCAATGAATTCAACAGTCTCTCTCTATCTTTTTGACATTTGTGAGATTTCCTGTCTTCTCTGCGTTGTTTTCTTTTTTACTTGGATGACTTCTGTGATGGCTTTAGGACTTCAGGAACAGGATGGGCTGTTCAATTTTTTAAACGTGTGCTCTGGAATTTCTCAGTGGTAATCTAATCTTGGTCAGAAAATCTTTCTATGTGGTTCTGTCTGCCATTCATGCATGCGTTTTAAAAAAGGATTTCCAGGTGAAACCCTCCCAAAGAATTTATGACAGAAACCACACAGAAAACAGAAATTGGAGCTTGGATGCAAATGTTCAGTTGAAAGTAAAGGAATATGTTTCTGGATTGGAGACAGATATGCTTCTACATCAAGGACAGGTCTCACAGGCAAAGCCTAATCCATGGCTTTTTGATCCATGTTTTTAAACTAGTGCACAAACACAGTTGCTGGAGTAACATGATGGCGAAACAGAGCCGCTGAGACATCAATGTCTTACATTCTAATTCAGCATTATGTGGTAGTCTTAACACCACGGTAAAGATAAGACACTTCTGAAGGCTATTTTCGCTGATGAAATTGTTAGAAATGGTTGATGTGATGTTATTTGACACCTCTTTGTTGAGATGATGAACGACAAGATATGCAAATGAGGCTTGGCTTTCAGTAAACATCTTTGCTTCCAAAAAGGATTTGTGAAAAGATGAGGTGTGGGACGACATTATCTGATTTTTCCCGGCGATTTAAGGGATTTTTCATGTATTTCTTTGTCATTAATGTGCATTTTTCAAAGTCACCAGATTCACATTAACAAGTTCTTATTTGATTCTCATTAATAATCACAATTCTGACTTCAGGTATGATGTATGCAGCATAGTTTAAGGATTTTCGTGTAAATTAACATGCCCTAGATTTATTGTTTTTACTGTATTTTGATCAAATAAATTCATTCTTGGTGTGGAAGTCATTTTGAATTTCATATCTCAGTGGAAAAAAGCCCTTGAAAAAAGTTTCAGCTGGCAGATTTTATCCCTTACAAAGTTTCCAGCACTGTCCATGACCTTCATATACTTCAGCTAAATCATCTTCATTCTCTTCCCAAAGGACTCCTGTCACACTTCTGACCGAACAGCACCTAAGCCTGCTATTTCTCTATTGCATTTTCCCCATCTCTCTTTAAGACACCTTCCCGGCAGACTGAAATGCTGATCCATCCTGTCTACAGCCTTACTGGCCTCTGCAAACAGCCATCTATCTCTTAAAAGCCGTGTGTACACTCTGCTTGCCAACAGTAATACATTACTACCAGACACTGAGGTGAGTTTCCTGGAGTCCATGCATCAGTACCCTGATGGCAGGCACCATCACAGGAGTGTTGTTCCGGAGAAGGGCAGTCTTCCAATCCCAATAGTTTATAGATGGCTGCAGCCTTGGATGGACTACAGGAAAGGGGCATCAGAGCTCAGCATCACTCACTAGACCCAAAAGATGCTGTGCGATACAGGCCATGAAGCCATCAGGCAGTCAAGATGAATCGTTTCTGTTTTTAGTAAAAAAGGATTCGGAGAGTGTGAGTGAACCTGCCAAAAAACAACAACAAATACTGATGGAGAGGAAATTTACTTGAGTAAAATCTGCTCAGACGTGATAAAGAATGTAGTTGAACACATCAAAAGCAATGGTTGTCTTTGTTCATGTTTTATCTTGTCCAAGTCACCAAAGGTGAGACAGGACAGGCAAAATACATTTTTTATGATTTGGTACACATTACATCAAAAATGCTTTTAAAATGTGAATACCGTCTAAAAATGATGGTCTACTGTATAACCAACAAAAAAATTCTATACTATTTCAGCTTAAAGGGATAGTTCACCCAAAAATTCTAATTCATGAATTATTCAACCTCATGTTGTTCTAAACCTGTAAGGTCTTCGTTCGTCTTCAAAACACAAATTAAGGTATTTTTGTTAAATTCCAAAAGCTCTCTGTCCCACACACTCAAGGCTCAGAAACGTAGCATGGACATCATTAAAATAATCCATATGACATCAGTGGTTCAACTGTAATTTTGTGCGCAAAGAAAAAATATCTTGTGTCACCCTATGCCATTTTGGAGAGTATATCCCATATGTGCAAAACATATGTAAGTATGTAAGTGGATATGTTGTTTACACTCAGATCAAAGCATAACGTATTAGTGTACATAAGTTGTTTATGTGATACCTTACATATTCATCTTAATTTTTGTTCTGAAGATAACAGGTTTATTACAGGTTTGGAACAACATGAGGGTGATTTTTGTCTGAGCTATCCCTTTAAATAATTTAAAAATAAAACATGAACCTCTAAAATGTTTTGTGGCTCTACTACCAAATGATTTACTGTAATGTTAATTTTGTCAGCCACTTTTAATGCAGTCTTTCAAATTAGTATTGCTGTACTGTAGTCAACAATGACGCTTTTTGTTTAGTAAAGTTGTAGTCAACAAAATGTCTGAGCATTTTAATTTAGTTTCAGTTATTAAAAGCTTTTTATTATGCTATATAATGGTTAAATTAAACTCATAACAAATATTTTTTCACAAAATTATAATCGCAAAGATTGCTCTGAATTTGGGGATTCAAAGTCTTTTGACATCTGGCAACTGTACACGAAAACTTTTGTAGTAGAGGCAGGTACCAAAATAAGAGCTTTTTGTATGGTTTTTATTTTTTAAAGATACATTTATTGTCTTTTATCATCAACAATACTGCATGTTAAAATAGTCACAGTCACTGACCTTACTGTCTCATTATCATCTACTGTCTGTAGTTTTATTCATAAGAAGAAAGCTTGTCAATTAACATTTTTGTCATAGTCTTCCTTAACAAAATTTACACGAATTATCTGTAAGATAAGTCATTTACAGGTGAAACTCCAATATTTAAAAAGCTCATTTACACTATAAATTAAATGCAAACTTTAAATTAGTAGTTTTTGCATGGTGGAGTCTAAACAGATTTACAAAGATCTGTACATATACATCTTAAAGTAATTATACATGAGTGTCTCTACAAAAAGAAGTGCAAGTATGTCTTCGAGACATGAGTCTATTCACCCTAAAAATACTAATGAATTCACATTGGAAAAAACTGACAGAAGCAAACCATTGCCATTCTGATTATGCATAGCTTCACTGGCTTTCATAATCTGTGGTACGGACTGAAAACTTCTAACTATTTTTATCTATACTGTAACAGACACAAGCATCAAAGCATGGCTGCCTTAACACAGACGTTCCTCACCGTTTAGTCAAACTGAGACTGACTTGCTGCAGAAGCAGGTTGGAGGAGATAAAACAGCAATGCAAAGGAAGAGAGGGGTGGAGAAGATGCTGTCTGATTGACAGCAAGAGAGCAAAAAGATATGAGAGAGAGAGAGAACAAAACTAGACAGCGAGAGAAACGGTGAGACGAAGCTCCTCAGGATATTGCCTGAAACTTTCATTAGTCAAGGCAGTTTTTTCCCTCAATAATAAACGCCTGCCTCATCATAATTGAGTCATGTGCTTTGGAGATCTTAATTAGAGCTGCTGGGAAGGAAACAGGGGCTATAAGAGAGTTTTCTGACCCTCTGCTCTGACCATGTAAAGAGCTGTGAGATGATAAGCCCTCTATTCACTTCCACTCTTGTTATTTCAATTGTTTCACATTTTCTTGCACATTCTGCTCAGCATCTCAGAGTTCTTCCTTCACCATCTTTCTTTCTCTTGCTCTAATCATAAGCAAGCTGCCTTCGCCATTTTAGTTCCTTTTCTGAACCACCGCTTACAGCATCTCAGCGGTTTTGCGTCAAGACCTAGATTTTATGGTAAACATCAAGAGGCGACTACCAAAACTATACAAAAATGTCTTTAAAGCCAAAAATGTGAGTTTCCCAAACAGTTTCCCAAGTCTTAAATTTGATGGTTTCACATTCTCAACAGCTCATAACTCACTGTACAATTTTGTAGTCAGAACAAGGTCAAGTTAACATTTCTAAGTGAATTTAGGTTTCAACAATGTACAACATAAAAAAATATACATATATTATTTTGAGATTTGCTAAAGATTACGCTTAACAGTGTTATTAAATGATATTAATACTGCCTTTTTTCTGCCTCTTTATCGCCATCTCTGTTTGAAAACCTGGAATTGAATCTGTTTTGTTATCTTTCTTGCGTGGGTTGTGCTCTGGCATGGTTCCTCGTGTTTTAAAGAGTATGTATGTCTGTCAGTCACCGCTCCGGTGTGAAGACTGCACTTAGATTCTAGCCTACCTCTTGGAATATATGGCCCAAATAAGAATGTTCACTGTTAAACAAGTAAGCAACAAGTCTGCCACGCGTGTTCTGACCAACTGGGGAAAAAAACTGTGTTGCCAATGGAAAATCTGTTAGCTCATATAACATCAAACTGTGTAAATTATTATTGTTTTACTTTATTCTAAACTCATTAATGTTAATAACATCAGCATTGTGTGGTTATAAGTATAGTGTGTAGGATTTCAATTTCTGTACAATCTAATCTAATTGTCATGCCATTCGAATTTCCTGTTAAGGAATTCCTTTTACCCGAAAAGCAAATTATGCTCCCTTCAAAGTGGTTTTGTTTAAAATACAAAATATATTTACTTGCGTAATATCTGCAATCACAAGCCAATTTAAAACTTTAATTTCATTTCATTTCATTGATCCTTTCTGGATCTCAATCCGCCATCAAAACGATACATTTAATTATTTCAGCTGGTGTGAGAAAAGGCTATAAACGATCCTTCACTTGCAGGGTCCTCACATGTGATAGCCTTGTGGCCAGGACTTCATGTTTACGCAATGACAAAATACTAAAGCAATAGTGCTATGCACGAATTTCCCACGAAAACCTACCAGTAACACTCAAATTATCTCCCAACAAATGAATTTATGCCAACAATCAGACAACAGTTTTTGATTTCTCTTACAATTTGTCTATTTAAAGTTGAATAAAGTCCATTTAATTTGCCATAATAATTAGTTGAATGGTTTTGTTTGTATTTTCCATTGTTGTGTTCCCGCAATCAGAACAGACCTATGACCTAATTTGGATCCTGACCCACCACTGGCTTACAACACCTCTCTCTTCTCTTACCATCTGTTTTTCCCTCTCTGACAGACAGAGGGTGCTTTCTTTACCACCCCTCCCTCACCAGCACTGACAGCTCTGAGGAATGTTACGTGGCCACAGCCACCCCCTGGAGCTCACCTGTCCAATTCAAGGTTGGATAAACAGCCATGACCTTACTGCACACTTCACAACACCTCAGGGATGGCGGCCTAAAGTACACAGCCATTTACTTGCAACCTAAATTTCACCATATTTTAATTATCTAGTGAAGGTTGTTCCTTCCTCAAAACAGATTTGCAGACATTTAGCATAATGCCACTTGCTCACCAATAGATCCTCAACGGGTGCCATCAGAATGAGAGTTCAAACAGGTGGATAAAACATTACAATCATCACAAAGTCCATTCATTAATATCTCGTGAAGTGAAAAGCTGCATGTTTGTAATAAACAAATTCATCAAGATATGTTTAACTATTGCTTCTGGCAACAATACAAGTCCTTTATCCATTATATTGCATTCTTCAGTGAAAAAAGTCTTTCCAGAATCAGGACAGAAATATACACAGATCAGGCATGTTCAAAAACCGTCCAAAAAGTTCTAAACACAAGATGTGTTCACTAGATGTTAATTGTAATGTAATGTAATTATTGTAATGTAAGTTATGTAAAACTACGTTTCTCCAAATGTGTGCCAATAAAGAAACAAACCCATCTGCATCTTGGATGGCCTATGGTTGAACAAATGTTCATTTTGAGGTGAATAAATCCTTTAATATTAACCTCTGCTAGCACACACACATACAAACAAACAAAAAAAGTACTGTAAGAAATCCATGATCAACCAAATTAATAGTAAAAGTAAAGTTCTATCTATAGCATTTTCTTTCTCTGCAGGGCAAAAAGAAAAATGAAATGCACTATTACACGGATGTATCTACATTTCCGTACCATTTAATTTTTTCCCCCACATTGCTTGAGGAGGCCGTCTAGAAAATCAGGTCAGACCCGGCTGATGAAGAAATTATGTGATTTAATGGCCCCTGAGGGTCAACACAAATATAGCACTGCATTAACTCTGGCCCCTCCTAGGACAGAGCAGCAAGGACATCACCCATAAACATCAGAGAGACACCGATGAAGCGCTGCCTAATATGAATAAACCAGATGCTGAAATGATAACAAACAAAATTACATTATGCCATTTATTTCAATTCACATATTCAATTTCTTTATGCATACTATCATAAATGTTCATTTCATTATCTGATTGAGTTAAGCTCTTGAAATATTCTGCATTACAAATCCTATTAATGAAAGAATTTAGGCCTACTTTCATTTCCATGACTACTTTTATTCTTTTGATTCTTTATTCTTTCAATGCTTACTTCTTTGATTTGACCACTAGGTGGAGGAGGAGCTCTTTTAGATCAGGTGTGCTTACCTTTCCAGGGTATTTTATTTCATTTTGCTATCACTAAGAAACGCAAACTCTGAAAGAAAAACACAACATGAGTCACAGCACGGTTACACAGAATAGAAAACATTCTCATTTAAGATCAAAAGAAATGAGAATGCCGTGCCTTCATTTGATATGAATCTTTTAAGGAAGAGGCTTTGTGCAAAACATTTAAATGAATGCTGGATTAACTCTCCCACTGTTTTCCATTAAGAATAGATTCTTCCATCTTTTATTCTAGGTGCAGATGTATGCTGCGTTGTGAACTTCATTTGCATAGTCATTAGCAAAATAAGAATCTACCTCAAACACAAACACACCCAGACATGTAGTCTTGTAAAATGAGGTCAGGAGAGCTCTAAACAGCAAGGTTTCCTGAAGCGTAAAAATGATAATCTTCTTATTTTATCGTTGCTTAACATGTCACCTTACTTAAGAAATACTGCCAGGAAGGGTTTGGTTAACAGGCAGACATGTGGCTCAGCGGGTATTCTTGTTAAATCATCACAAAGATTCTATCAAACTGCATCTGGAGAAATACAGAGCTTTGTATTGTAAGTTACCTATGGTGCTGGCCAAGAGCATTAGTCCACATTGAAAATCCATTATATATACATAATGTAGATGCGGAAATAAGAAGCATGTCGCTTTATGAATTTCCAAATTGTTAATCGCTTTGAATAAAAGCGTCTGCAAAATGACTGAATGCAAATTTAAATGTAAATGTAAGTGGAAATGGAAAATGCATGTACTGTATTAGGAGTTTGCTGGAAAATTATGAAATATTGTGAAACAAAATTAAATATTAGAGAGTCACCAGTCATATTAAGGACATTATTGAGACTGCCAATGTGAACTCTTACATTATGTAAGACATATACACATAATGCATAACGCTTATTGAATAATTTTCAATTAAAATCATAACATGATCACCTGGGTTTACATAAAGCATAAGTAGCTCTGTTGATATTAAAGCCAATAAAACATGGTAAAAGCCAAATAAGGAAATTCTGAAAATGCTGTGACCAATGGTTAGGAAAATGAATAAATGAGAAAATTATCTGTGATGAACCAAGGTAGGCTCCAATCAATAAAGCATCTCTGAAAGAACACTGGTACAGTGATGGTATTAAATAGAATTAGAACGGTACATTAAAATATATGGTGTTTTTAATGTGCTATTGTACTGCAATATTGTTTTTCAATATGATATTGTACTGCATGATTATTAATCTAATTTACAGTTGTATTTATATGGTACTCTAAGGTACATCTTTTTACAATTGCATAGGCCTATTGTAGTGCAGGGAAGTGGCCTTATATTAAGTTTCATGTGCTGTTGTACTAATATCTTTGTGCTTGTTGGTAAACTGTGTCGTAAAGCAGACCGTTAAAAAATTAAGGCCAGGGGCCCATTTCTTAAAACAGGTAACGTTAGTCTGACTTATTTCGAATCTGAGTTACTGACAATACGTCAATATAACTTACAAAGACCTGGCTTATTTTGGTAATCTTGTTTTAGGCCCCTGGTTTCATACACAGGGCTTAGCCTAGCCCTAGCTTTAGCCTAAGCCAGGATTTTTTATGAAAATGCCTTATTTGCATCTTAAGACAAAACAAAGGCACTGGCATGTTTTAGGATCAGTCAGTGAAAGTTTGTTTTAAGATAAAACTGCTCAGATTTACATTTTCGTCTAGTGGCTTGTAAACCTTGTCTTTTAAAACCGGGGATATGTAAAGCCGTAAGAAAGTAACCAACTGCCTTGAACTACACAATACTTAAGTTAGTTGATTTAAACGAACAGCTACTCACAAACAAAACATCCGTTCTCAAATCGGGCATTGGTACTTCCGATTCAACCAGCCGGAAATGACACGCGTCTTGAAACAGTTGAACGTAACGTTAAATGTTTCCCATGTGTTGCTATACCTTTGTGTCGTCAGATAAAAATGTATTTATTGACACTACACAGGGCCTGTTTTTTCCCCAAGACATTGATTAAAAAAGTCACATAGTGAATCGCGAACCAATTCAGACTGATTTGAAAGATCGCGAAAAAGAATCGACTCTCGAGTGATTCATTTTCGAAATCTGCGTCGTGATTTGTGTTTGTAAACAACCGAGGGGGGAAACAGAGACGGGATTGGGGGACATGCATTTTGACTGAATTATCGTCGAGGAAAATATTTCAGGTCGGTATATGTTAATATTTTTTATCTAAAAAAGGCGAAAAGTTTGTTAGACATGGTTAATTTAGATTGATAAAGAGGCGTTCACCTACTGCAGCTAATGTAACGTAATACAAGTAAACAATACCAAAAAGTTAAATACCCAATGAGATAATATCAAAGGTAATAAAACAACTTGGCCTCTCTGGATCAATAATTTTAAGCCTTAGTATCATTACAGGTCTATAGGGTGGGTGCATAGAAACACCCGTCATGCAAATATGAGATAAATAATGAGTGCTAATATTAATAAAGCTAATGATGCTTGACAGATCTAGGCTAGCACAGTTCCCTTAGCACGACGTCCCTGGCAGAGGATTGGGAAGCTCATTGGATGTGAAGAAATGAGGGATAGAGGTGGACAGAGGGGACGGTTCAGGGTTTAGTGAGGAGAGAAAGAAAGGGAGAGCAAGACAGAGTGGAGCTGTGGTTAATTAGCAGTGACAGTTCCACAGTTGGTCCAGCATTGGTTCAGACAGCTGCAGGCTGCTGCCAGCTACCAGTGCCACACATTGCCATTCTAATTCTCTCTTCATTTCCATCTAGATGGATCTGTTCCTCCCATTTACTCACTCAGGTGTTTTTTGGTTTTTTTTTTGGCCATCCTACAGCAAAAACCCATTGAAAGCAAGGGAGGGAAAGTCAGGCTTCAGACTGTCTTTATTTGTGTAATCACAATGACTTCTTGTTCTGTGGTGAAGACCTCCCACATTCTGCTGAATGCAGTTGGAGTGGTAGATATTCAGAAGGCAGCAAAAAATTCAAAGATAGCTCATCTACACCAGGAAGAACAGCATGTCACGTTTGTAATAAATTCTGTTAAGAAATTGTTAAAATGCAATGTCAAAGTCATACATAAGAATGTTAGGGATGAACGTTCTGAAACTACTAGTTAAAGTCTGCATGAGCCAGAAGTTTGTGATCGATTTTACATCCCCATTGTGACATACTTATAAGAGAAAGAAAATATTGAATAAAGAAAGTAGAGGGTAGAGTTTTTTTTTTTACTGCAAACCGTATGCAGTACAAATCTGTTTTACTGTGCAAACTGGATGTAGTAAAGCAATGTCAGCTAACAAAATATTGTCAGTTTAGATTTCACATGAACTTTCACTTCTTGAGGGGGAAAAAAGAAGACCACAAAAGCTCCTCTGTGCTGTCATTGTTAATAATATAAGCTAGTGATGATTAAAAAAAAATGCTAATGCTTAAAAAATAATGCTATAAATAAACAAATTATAAATAGCAGAAGAACAAAATGAGAAACTAACTGAAAACTTGGCAACTAACTTAAATAATATATGAGTAAAATTGCAAAAACTTAATAGAAACAAATAAATAAATAAATGAAGCAACAGAAATATAAAACTATTAATAAATACTCCCTTTCTCTCTATATAAACATACATAAAAAACTAAAATAATACTATGAAATTTTTCATATCATCCTATGAATATTTACCATGTGCTTACTAAAGTAACACTTCATGGGGGCTGTTCCATAAAACAAGATTAGAGTACAAGCTAGGCTTATTTTGGTAAGTCAGGCTTATTGTCAGTAGATTTGTTACAAAATAAGTCAGACTAACTGAAATAAGCCTGGCTTATTTGGTTTTATGGAACAGGCCACAGGAGTAACTATTGTATCTAAACAAAGTTGGCTAATATCACAGTTACACTGATTTAACGACACCATTTCATACCTGTTATGACTGCCATTTGTGATGGAATGTAATTTTTCATGTACAGTACATATTTTACAGATGCCTTGTAGGAAACCTTGTGCAACATAAAAAATCATGTACTGACGTTATTTGTAATGATTTTTTGTGATTTAAAATTGCTTTTTTTTTTTCAAAACAATTCCTGTTAAAAATGATAGAACATTTGAATCCATTTGTTTACAATAGAAACATGAATTGATAACCAGCACAAACACACACACACAAATGTAGACTTATAATATGTAACTAAAAAAAGTAATAACCTACACAAGGGGAAATGGCACCACGAATATAAGACAATGTTACAGTTGTTTTAAAGAAAACACCACATGTTTAATGCATAACACAAATGACAACTTTGATAACATATACTTAACATTAAACATTTGCAGTGCCTCTTTCTGAGGGGCATTACAGATAAAAGACCGACAGACAGACTGAGGCCTGGTCCATAATCCATCTCGTTACTTGTTCCAGTTAAATGTCTCATGATAAACTAAGTAAATGAAATCATTTTTTTCATGCCGATTGATAACTGGTTGTGTCATAGGCAGATTGCATCATATGCATTTTTTAACATCTTCACCACAGACAACTCGGTTTCAGTCTCTGCAGCATTTTGTACTTTTAGTTTTGCTTTTTGTTTGTGCTATTATAAAACCCATCAAGAGGCACATTGAGAACAACTGTCGCCAACTTTAAAACCGCGTCTTCACTTGGAACTCTTCCATTATCTTCAACAAGCCTGTCAAAGGCAGCGCCCAGTCGCGTTACGTCGCGTCGTTCCCCTGATGTCCGTGAATACTTCCTGGTCCAAAGTTGTGTGTACACAAATCAAAGTCAGTTGAGCATGAATTCGGATGGTGAAGTCACATCAGGGAAATACACTTCAACGGAAACACACTTCTGTAAACTGAGGAACAGAGAAGAGATATTTTATTATCCTAACTTATCATAATTCCTTCCTCAGCTTGACGCTTCGCAAACATGTTACGATCACATCAACATCATTCATGCAATGGAGCCCTGAAGTCTCGTTTTGAACAGAAACTCCAGGAAAGCAACAGTTTGAAAAATGGATACCACAGAAATGAAAAGGTAAGTCAAACCGCATCACTTCTGCTCGGTGCGTCAAGTTAAACGTGTTACTTACTTTAAAAATTAAAGTTCAAATTCAATGAGTGATTCTTAAGGCGGATTTGAAGTAGTTATATTTTACAGACGACGCCGTAACTCTTTATTTTAACAACTCAATCATAGGTTTGATATAGTATAGGTATAACCAAAGAGGGCTTCTTCGGTATAGCGTTGGTGTCCGATTCATTTCAGCGAATCGGTTCGTTAAGATGGTTCATTTAATGAATCTCTTTGAAAGAACGAGTCACCAATTCAGTTATGAAAATAGTTGCGTCAGTAACTTTATAGTTTAACTGTAAAATTTGTATTCGTAGCCACAGGCAAAACACTGGTTGCGTAGCATGTCTCTTAATTTAACTATGGTTTCTATAAAACATACTATAGCATTTGTCACTTAGACAGATGACAAGTGTCATAAGGGCTGTGAAAGATGTGGCTTAAGCAAACTTAGAAGTTGCATTTATTATTTAATTCTGTAAATTGAAGTGTTTACTTAATGTAGTTTGGATGTATTTTGTATTTTAAATGTATTTTAGGTGCACAAAAATGGCAAAGGAGACTGTTTTCATCAACCTCAAGTTAGGGGTGAAGATTCGTTTGAGGAGGCCCCCATGTATGTGGCTGTCCTGACATACATGGGTTATGGAATTGTCATCCTGTTTGGCTATTTCAGGGATTTCTTAAGAGCTGTTGGCTTAGAGAAGTGCCATCAGGCACAAGAGAGAGAAGAGCAAAAGGTAGGATTTCTCTAAATATCTAATATTTTTCTTAAAATGTGCACACCATCATGTGGAGAAAAGTTAGTTTTTCCATTTTTTTTTTCTTGTTCTAGTTTTTATACAATATTTATATTAAAACTTCCACTGGATTGGTGGAAATTATTTTTATTTTTGGATTAGGATAACACATTTCTGTTTGTCTAGATGGCAGATGCTCAGAGAGTTACATACGTAACATTTAGAAATAACAACTTTAAAAAGTCTGGTATTTGTCAAAAGAAATTTACTGTCCAACACAAAAGTGTTTTCTTTAATGTCATACAGTTTGTACACTGTTCACTACGGAAAATCTCCATGATATGTGTGAGGTGATGCTGGGGAGGTTAAAGACGCAATTAAACCCCAAAGGAGAGTGGGTTAATTATTTCTGCTCTCAGACTGTCCACCGAGAATGCCGCCTTCACAAAGATGCCTCTTTCACATTTCTAACTCAAAGCTGGTGGCATTACATCAGATGTTATTATTCAAAGACAAGTTAAATTGGCGAGATTATGAAACGGTAAGCTTCCAGATGGAGTCACACCTCTAGCAAACTTAAATGCTAAAATTGTGTTATGCTGATATGAGTAACACATTGTGGATTTTCTGCACTGTGCTTGCATGTTTTTCATGATCAGTGTGAAACACTTCAGCCAAATTGGCAGTTTCTAAATCTTCTAACCTAGCTCTAATCTGTAAAATGCATATACATACTCAGTAAAAAGGGAGTGCAACAAACCTTTTGGTGTAGGAATGCTGATATAGCACCATCTTCCCATTAACATCCAATGAAAATAAATATATGAACTGGAAAAGAAGAGTTTTTTCTTCAGCACTGCACATTTCACAGAGTGTGCTTGATATGTAGGCCTATACGCTCCATTAGCATCTAAGAGCAAAATTTACATGTGGCCTCAAATGATCTTGCCGCTTTTCTGTTCTCCCTTTTCCAGTTTACCAGGGGTTTCTAGATTCCCGTTTGAGTTACACACCAGCGAAGCTTTAGACTGTGTGCTTTTTGAATTCTTTGTGTTAAACAAGAACAAAAAAATGCTATGCAGTTTTTTGTTTAAGCTTTCTTGGTGTCTTAGATTAGAAGAATGCTTTGAATGCATGATCTGAAAAGTTGGGCAAAGATCAGACACCTCCTCAGTGACCAGAAAAACCTATGAGTGGCAGTCAAAAGCTTATGCAAAACTTGTAAAAGCCAGGCGGCAATTTGCTGCGTTGTTGACGTTGTTATTGTCTACTGTCTTAACTGTGTGTATAACTAGGATTCTGAGCTGTTCAAAGTTTAATAAAGGCAGCACAATGAGGAGTCCGATTAGCCTCTCACTTGTTCTTTGGCAGAGTTTACTTAAGGACAAGGTGTGGGTGAATCTCTCAGGACTCTCAGAGCAGATGGTTTTGAAACATTCACGCGGTTGTAACCCACATACAAACAGTGTATTTTTATGGCTGATTTTGTGTGAGCTGTGCTTCTTATTTTTTAATGAATAGGGCATGTTGTGGTGAGGATAACACAAGGTACTAATGTCAGGTTACATTAGACACAATATTGTAACCAATTTCTTGTATTACAGGACTTTGTCCCCTTGTACCAAGATTTTGAAAACTTTTACAAACGGAACCTGTACATGAGAGTCAGGGATAACTGGAACCGGCCTATATGCAGTTTACCTGGTCCTGTTTTTGACGTTATGGAAAGGGTCTCAGATGATTACAACTGGAATTTCAGGTAGGTATAAGCCTGACATTAAAACAAACAGTTATAACTCTTTTGTGAAGACCAGGATGTGTTTTAGTTGCCGATTCTTGCTGAATGTCTGTGTCCTTGCAAAACCTCTTAATTAGCTTAACTGGCAAGTACTTTTTTTGCACCAGAATCGTATATTAAATATTATATTATTATTACTACAGTTGAAAAGTTTTGGGGGGAAATACATCACGATTTCCTCAAAAAGGAGCAAACTGAGCTAACTTTTTGGACCAGCATCATGGGAGAAATACAGTAAAATATTATTATAAGTCAAAAAGTTTGGAGAAAAATTGATCTTGATTTCCTCAAAAATATGAAGCAGCGGTTTTCAGCAGTGGAGGAGGTAACGAATTACAACTACTCGCGTTACTGTAATTAAGTCGTTTTGTCTGATACTTGTACTTTTTTACTTATATTTTTAAAGCTGTACTTTTAGTTGTACTTAGGTACAAATTTAGCAAAATAATGTACTTCGTTACTTTTAAATCATAGTCCGTTACCGAGTACGGCCACATTTTGAATTTATATTCAAATCTTTGATGCATTTCAGTAGCCAATAAAGATATGCAATCGTATTGGTAAATGGACTAATAAAAGCATTGAAATGTAAACCAGAAAAAGCTGATGAAGAACATTCTAACCGGAGCTACTTCTCCATGTTTGTCTATGGCGATCAATGCACATAAGTGTTACTCTGCAGAGGTGACCACCTGACCAGGCTACTGTAGTTTGAATATAAGCACTTATTATAAGTTTACCCTAGAGATGCGGGACAAGACCGATGACTTGAAAGCAGAACTCATGATGTACATTCTGCAAATTTTTAACACAAAAAGTTACTGCTTTAAGCCAACGAGCACTATTTTGCAGTCCTTGAATATACACTGATACGTGCTGCGTCTCGATCTGTCCTCGCATCCGCTTCCTGTCTATTACACAGTCTGAATATCCACACTGGACTGTAGGTATTCCACATACATTTAGTCGTTCCCATGCAAATGTGGCTAGCTCTTTATTGTAACATGAGAATACAGTTCTGTATTGGCAGATAACTGGCTGCGAAGTCTCAAATAGGCTTAACACACAAAAATGAAATGTCTTCTCACTCCTGTATTGCTTGTGTGCGCTCAGACTGTGTGCAGTCGCCATATCTCTGTGCTTTTGAATTAGAAATTGTTTCTCTTTAATCCAGTATTAAACTTTGTAAAACGTTATGAACCAAATAGATCAACGCCTGCTTGATGGAAATGCAACTGGAAATTTCATTGGCTGTTGGTTCCAGATCGTTGAGCGCTCTCGGCCACTGTACAAAACGTTAAATGAATGAAATGTCTAACCGAATGTTTCCTGATAAATATTATTGCTGGAATTATTAAACAAACTGAATACTTTAAAAATGACCTTTGTGAGGTGAATATTGATTACTGAATTTTCACAATGAAATGTTTGTTAAATGTTTCCGTTTGAAATATTCACTTCCTAAAAATACAACCATGTTAAAATGCAGTGCATTTAAATGCAAGCCATGAAAATGCAATGCATTAAAATGCAAGCACTGTTAATCACAATGCTTTTTTTTCAATTAGTGGAATTCAACAAGCTTTTTATTTCAAATACTTTAGGTAGGATTTTTGTTCCATTTATTACACACATTGATTTCACTTGAAACCTTGAACAAGAAAGATCTATGCATTTGCCATATTAAAAATCTTTATCAACAACTTGGCTAATATGTTACTTCTTTGACAGGTTAACAGGGAGAACCATTGAGAACGTCATAAACATGGGCTCCTACAACTACCTGGGTTTCGCTGAAAACAATGCTGACTTCCTGAAAACTGTGGCAGAGAAGACCAGCCAGTATGGTGTGGGAGTCTGCAGCACAAGACAGGAACTAGGTATGTGTGGTTACACCACAAACGAAACATGCCTACAGTCATAGAAGCAATCATCAGCGGCCAACATTTTTTGTTTAAGAACAAGCTAAGTTTTAGAGTAACTATTTTGGTTTTGTTAATGCCATTATTAACCAGTCACATGCATTTTTTTCTTTGAGCAGCATTCATAGAATTCCTTCTTTACAAATAGACATGACAAGCTTTTTTTCTGGGTGATTTAACAAAGACCCAACCTGTTTTTGAATTTGCAGCATAAGTTGATGATTGACTGAACTGTTACATATCTTTTTTATCATTCCGAGCCTCATTATTAGTCAAATGGCCTACAATGATCTTCTTTATATTTTCATGCCGAAATATGTTTATTTTAGGTTAAAAGCTGGGTTGTTTGCTCTAAGGCTAGGAGGTGAAATGGTTATCTGGGTGTGTGTGTAATTTTTTTAAGGTTCCCACAGTGATAGAGAACCAAGCTTGTGATTACCAGGCTTGCGAAGGCTGTAGTTAATATCTCTTTTTTTTATTTTTTTTTATTAATGTTAATCTCTAAAACATTGCATTGATTATAAAAGTGCTCTTTGTGAGTGCAGACTCTTTAATATAACTTTGAAAATGCATACTGAGTAATCACAAACAACTTCCAGGGAGGTTCATTGATAAAATGGCTTGGAAATCCTTGATGGGGACTTGTTCAGGCACAATTGTATGTACGTTTTGGTTTGACGAATGCTCTAAGGTCTGGTTATTCTGGTTTGTTGCATATGTGACATTCTTTAGCTGCTTTGATGACTGTCTCTACCTGTTCTGACATTAGCAAGGCCGTAAAACATCACGTGAGCACAGTAGGGCCAAATACACACAACAGTAAACCAGTTAACTGTTTTCTTTCACATTCTCTCTTTGTCACTACTTTTCTGTCTCCTCCTTACACTTACACAATATACATACACACCCTTCTTGGTGATATAATTGTTTCGCCAGATATCAGATCATTTTCATGGTAAAGTAGGTCATCTGAAATCTTTTATCTGAAGTGACTTTATCTGGTGAATCTAAATCTAATACCACATCAGAAACAGTTGTTGTGTTGTTGGATAATAGGTTTTTAACTATAACATTACGGTCACAGTTGACAACACTTTTTTTTTTTTCTGACGACTGCAAGATCAATAAGGTCTGTGTTTGTTTTTGGTGACGGGTTTTAAGACCGATGCATCAATCATTTACAGAAATTCTGCTTTAGGAGTGCCTGTATGTTTTCAGATTTTTTTCATAATGTGTTTCTGTTTCTATTTTCAGTCACCATGGACTATTTAAATGTACAAAGTGTTTATAGGTTTAACATTGTTACAGTTGTCAAACACTTATATCGCTGAAGCACGTGGCACTAATCGCCCATTTAAGTTAAGTAATCGCCCAATTATTATAACAAGAGCTAAATGTTTCTCTATGATGCCTCTACAACCAAAGAGTTGCAAATGCTATTTACAACAGTAGTTTCCTATTAGACAAGAGTTGTCTTCCTCTTGAAGGTTCTTAAGAGACTTGTAATCCAGAATCTTAGCTGCATTCAAATTTGTCTGAGATTTGTTTTTGTCTTATTGGAGAAATGTAAAAAAAAAAAAAAAAACATGCATTTGCATTTTCAGTTTCTAGAGGGCTTAAAACAAATATGTGAAGCTTGAAAGTGTGATGTTAATGGTTTCAAATGAAACTGGGTCTTTTGTTTAAGCTGCAAAGTTGTGTAAATCATTGTTTTAAAGTTGGGACTACTGGTTTAGGTGGATAAACCTGTTTACTGGTATAAAAAGTCAAATTTGCATGAATTGTATATTAATAAGTATTTTATTGTATTAGTCTCATGTCAGTGTTAAAAGGTCTGTGTTGTAGTGCAATAGGTTAAAAATAGTATTTTAATATTTTAAAGTATGCATATTTATGTGTATGTACTTTGATGTTTATTCTAACTTATCGCTTGGCTTCAGATGATGTAGTTACGGCTTAATTTGTATTTTACCCTGAACTTTGTTACAGTTTCGAGCCGTTTCCATTCATTTAAATTAAATTAGCTTAAGATGCTTTGAGAACTTGCTGTTTTATGGTGAGTTTCTGCTTGTGTATGTGCTCCCACCAGGTGAATGAGCTCTTCATGGGTCTCGCTCTCATTTCTCACTTCATTAGACTACCACAATATCCTGGTTAGAAGTCAAGACCCTTACGGGTTTTCTCTGTAGAAAGAGCTTCTCAGTTATCACATTGAAGTGCTGTGTAGCCGCCCAGCCCTGATTCAGGTTTAATCAAACACATCACGCTTCAGCTGCCGCTGTGAGAGGGAATGATCAGAGGTCTGAAATAATCAATGGTGTTTTAGAGTACAAAGCTCTCTATAGGAATCATGCAAAAGGAGAGGCGTTTTCTCACGGACTAACACTAGGTGTTGTACAACCACTCTGGACTGCTGTTTTATTCAGTGGGAAATGTCTTTAGCCAGAATTTCTAGCGGTCAGGCCATTATTGGGTTTTTGCTACTTTAATGGGTAGAAGGGGATCAGACAACGATGCCTACATAAGCACTTTGGCTGAGCATGCACGTTAACATATAAATACATGCACTGATCATTTATATTTGCATGCATTCGTATTTAGGAGTTGGTCACGATTTATAAACTATCTTAGAAATAGTCTACACAAATTGAAAAATCACCATTTACTCCAAAATTGTATAGCTTACATTTTCCTGAGGAACTTATAGAAGATATTTTGAGTAACGCGTTTTTGTCCAGTAAGTGGCTAATTAAAGCAGTCTTACTGTAAATATGCAATGATTAAAACTGACCATTTATTTTTTTCAATTTCTAAATTCTGATATTTTAGTTTAGATGTGATAACTTTTGGGTAACATTTAATCTCACAGTATCAGATGTTCTGTTTGTTTTTGTCTTCTTGACATTATGCACCAAAAATTTGGCGGTATTTCATCTGTGCAGTTATGTCTTTAGTTTTTGAAGGCACCTGCTGAGTGATTAATGACCTTTCACCTCACATGTTCTGACAGATCTAATTTGTTTCCTCCACGCTGACCCTCTCTGAGCTTTTTTGAACGATGAAGGAGGCATTCAGGAAAATCACATTTTCTCCAAAGCTGTTAGAACACCTAATCTGACTGGGAAAGGCTTTGGGCTAATGAGTTCTCAAAATGGGTATCTGTGCTTTCTGTCAATAGTTGTGTGAGGCAATTTTACTTTCCTACTTCGGCCCTCATTGCATTGTGCTTTTTGTTAGTTTTTTTTACCAAAAGTTATTTCTTAGTATTCATGTAAAAAAAAAAGGGCTACTGTTGATTCCTTGTCAGAATGCTTCAAGTCTCTGTGGATGTGGATTTTATTTCATGAGTTTGCGCTTCCTCAAATCAATATAAGGGTATTTGGCGTGCTTTCCGGGGGGCGAGCCGAAGAGGACGGAGGACTCTGAGCCCTAGTGATTTGAACCCTAGCAAGGGCAGGGCTCTGCGTCTGTCTCGTGCCCCGCGTGCCCCCCTGTGAGGGAAGGCACGAGAGAGAGAGGAGGAGAGGGGGAGGAGGTGGGATAAGGGGATTATTTAAAGTGGGAGGTATGGTTTGATTGGGCAGGTGAGAATAGGATAATTGACTAAATAATGCAAGCCAGGTGTGTCTGATTATCGTAACGCTCCTCCCGAAACTTGTTTTTTGCAAAACGTCCCTTGTTCAAAAGCCTCCTCAAGAACAGATTCAGATTCTCACTTTTATTAAGTTATTTAAGTTATTTTCTTCTTGAAAATTGTGGTTTTGCGATTAAAGAAAGCAGTGAGTACGTGTTCCTGGTATTTTGAGATGTAGTAAGTCACCAAGAAGACTCTTGTAAAGTCATTATGATAAAGGTTAATAATAAATTTCTTTATCTTTTTGCAGGCAACTTAGGTATCCATGAGAAACTGGAGCAACTTGTGGCAGAGTTCCTGGGGGTGGAGTCTGCCATGGCGTATGGAATGGGTTTCGCCACCAATTCCATGAACATTCCGGCACTAGTCGGAAAGGTGAGTGCTTAAAAATTAATTTTCAGTGGTGCCTTTTTTTATTGTAGTGGTGTCTTAAATCACTCAGTTTTATCTGTTGAAGTGGGCTCATAAGTGTGGTATTCATTTATTATCTCTAGGCGTCTGCTTTTAATTGCTGCTATAAACAGTTTTGCATGCACCACAGAATAACCCAATGAACCAGCACACTAAACAAACGCTTGTTTAAAATAATGCTCAATCAGATAGGAAAGCACAGTTAGAACTGACAGTGCTTGTTTAGGGTGTCTCATTAGGGTTTGTTTATGCTGGGTCCAATCATGTGGTCAGTCATAATCAGCTCAGATGAGAAGACCTCAGGATCTGGTTGAGATCCAGAAGGCTAGAGGGCTGTCTTGAGGTGCTAAAACATTGTAACTGGTTGGATTGCATTTGGGGGGAGTTTTTTCTCAAGCAAAGTCTTCATGATGTCGCAGCCTCAAGATAATTGGTTAAGCAGTGGGTCCAACAACTTGTGCCTTCTGGAGGAGGTGTCAGTTCAGGGCGTCTCAAGGTGAAGAGGAGATGACAGCAACCATTGTTTAATCAGACATTGCTATGTTATCCAGGTCACATCAGATATTCCAAACATTAAGAAGGTCCAGTTTTAACAAAAAAGCATGGCGATACCTAGTAACACCACATATGTGGGTTCTGTATTCCCAGTGAACACATTGAGTCATAAAATGTGCTGTAAAATGTAAAAAAAAAAAAAAGAGTTTCTTTTAAATGAATAAATGTAACTCAACTGACTAACATCATTACTCAGTAGTGTTCCCAGAAGTCTTCGTTAAGCATGCTTGTCTTTTTTGTAGACTATATAAATGTAAGGATGGACTTAAATATCTTTTCTCCTCTAATGGTTTTTGTGACTATTCTTTGTGTAAGCGGTTAACTTAGGACCACCTCACTGGTGATAACTGCAAGAAGCAATGACGTGGATCTGGGTTGCACATACAGTAGATCGCTTTCTATCAGGGATAGGATTGAACTTGGGGTTCAGATAATTAAATGAGAAGGAAAATGAGGGTGAGAAGAGAAATAGATAAATAAAAAAAGTTCTGTAAAATAAGTGCAAATTAGAATAAGATAAAGGGAATGATTTTTCCACCTTATTCTTCATGGAAAAAAGGGCATGGCCATTTGTACATTTTATGAGTGTTGCTTCCGGTCTCATTTTAATCAGTTTTGTTGCGTGATGGTGCAAATGGGTGTGTCTTACAATATTTTAGGGTATTATCTGAATTATGAGCACACTGGTTTGTAGTGCAAACAGTTTACTGTTTACTGCACATTGTTATTCTTCTCGTTATTTTTCTATTTTGGGTAATGAACCGGAAGTCTCCCCCATATGATTACTTTTGTGTTTAAGAATACAGTGGATAGTTTGTAGTTCTATTTTATGCATTTGTATACACTCTTTGTACTATAGTATGACATTTTGTCTGTAAAGCGTTTTTTAAATGGTGCTTTTTAATAATTTACATTATTCCACACATGGATTCCTGCTTCATAATATGTTCAGAGCCGTGCAGTAACCATGTCTGTTTCCAGGGCTGCCTGATTCTGAGCGATGAGCTAAATCACACATCCCTCATCCTGGGAGCCAGGTTGTCTGGGGCAACCATTCAGGTCTTCAAACACAACAGTGAGTACATATTCAAAATATTCTCAAATGTATATACACCAGGTCACGGTGTGTTCTGTTATCCATGCAACTGCTCAAGGTCCAGCCTTTGTAAATGCTGAGGTCAATCTTCTTCACAGTTTGTGATGGTTAGCAAAGTAAACTTAAGCATTAGACTGCACCGAGGAATATTTGGGTTTTATAAAAGCTGTGCTTTAGGGAATCCATAGTGGTTAATGGTATTCTTGTGTAGCTACTGGAAAACTAGTGTGCATCTTTCTCCAGAGGATGGATAAGAATACATGATGCATGGACATCAAAAGCTTGACTGTACTCTGACAACGCAGTGTAATACTTCCTTACAGGAAACTGAAAGCCTCCACATACCACTGTCTGACCTGAAAATGGTCTTATAAAAAGTGACAGAGGAGTTTAGAAACACTAGTTCATCGCGCTTGGCCGCAGTTTTTCCAATGAAACACAAAAACGCTAATTATGGTAAAGCCGTGTTCAGCTTCCTCAGGAAATGAAAAAAAAACAAATGCAGTGTAAAGATGTACTTTCAATTTGGGCCTCCGTGCAAAGATCCTCATTTCTTTTTTTGTCAGTATGCTGGTGTATGATGTAGCATAAGCGGATATGATGAGTTAATGATAACCATTTACCTAAATGCATCAGTGAGTCAAAGTTCATAATTACATGATAAGCCAACCTGTTTAGCCAGCATTTGCAGAGACTGTTGATACATGTACACCTAGTACAGAATAAATGGTAGCATTGCATAACAAAGTTATCATCTGCATTTTGGTTGTTAAAACATGTTTGTTAACAAATACCTACCTCTCTACGATAACATTGCCATTTTAACTCTCTATCTGTCTTCGGAGGATTGCGAATCCCACAACTTGAAATGGAAAGGAGCTTAATAAAAGATATCCAAAAGCAGAAGAGGATCATTGATCTGTTTTTCTGAATGATTGCTCATATAAACAAAAGCACATTTGAATGCAAAATGACTCCATTTGTTCAAATGTTCGAATATTTAAGCTTTTGATTCAGCTGTTTTAGTTTATTTGTTACATAAATACAAGGTGGAAGACTTCTCAGGGGAAAGATTGAAGCTGTAAAAGTAGTACACAAAATAAAAGAATGGAATTTTGTAGTTTCATTTGCACATCATTGTTTTGAATAATGATCATTACTGTTTTGTATATGTCAGTGAGACATATTTTGAAGCGAGTGGGTGGATTTTCCCTGCACACAGAGTATGTTTTTATGTTACAAACACAATTATTCTGGCTCAAAGTCTATATAACTAAGCTGCAAATACTGTCATTGTCATCTTGTATTAACTAGTGACTACATAACACATTAAAACATACATAATTTGGCATTTATGTCCTCATACAGTCTACTTGTCGTTCTTCATTGTATAGTTGTTCTTGGCCTGAAACCTTTTTGGCGGATCTGTTTAGGTGAGTGTAGTATTTCAGGACCGTATTGATAGTGAAAGCAGGCCGCGTCCACAATGGCCTTCACTGGCCTGAATACGTCCACCTGTTTGAAATGAGGCCACTTTAATGAGAGACTATATGGAGCATTCTTTTCTTTGGGCTTTTTATCACTTTTTATTCATAGAGACAGTACAGAAGGCAGTGAGTTAATAGGGTAAAAGGGGAAGAATGGGATCAGATGCAACACAGACCAGAATTAATCCGGCATTGGCTTTCAAAGTCTGTAAATTCGCAGTTAAAATCTGCCATCTGTAGGCCAGTTTGTGTTGTTGCCAGTTCTGGTAATAAATACACATTTGGGTTTACACTATAAAATGCGGCCAATGAATAATAGCATTATTGAATATCCCAGTGTGCAGTTAGAGCTCAGTTTTACTTAACATCGCTATTGATCAATGTAATTTAGTTTCATTTTCTTTCAATGTTTCTGGCTTTTTCAGCTTTTCCTCTAGGATGCAGTTATTGGCAATGCTTTTTTCGCAACAAGATGTAAATGTAGCCTGCGTTAATGTTTGTTTTGTGCAGGTTTATTCTACAAGAAGATCAGTGAATTCCTGCAGTTCTTCTTGATCTATTAAAGTCTGCACACAACTAAAAGAACAAAAACTATTAAGGCTTATTTTGGTGAGATAGGTCACTTATATGGAGTATATTTTTACCAGACCATATTCCTTCTTTTTCTTGCAAGGTCTGGCAGTACTGTCAGATTGTATCTTAGTAATCTAAGACATTGCATTTAGGTCTTTCAATTCATCTACTGAGCTGAGCTGCCGAGATGTGTTTCTAGGGTGTTTCTAAAGAAGGAGGGTTAAGAAACGCTGTTCTGTATATTGAAGAATATAGCATCCTGGGTTGTTTATAATTTGTAAAGGAGCTTAGTGATGTAATCTTTACAGCCATATATATTCCTGAAGGTGCACATGACTGGTACAAGAACATATTTGAGAACCGGACACTTAGTGGGTGTATCTTTCTCATTATACTTTAAGAAGACTAAAATAAATAGGCTTTTTAGTTTGGTTAGGGTAAAATATCAATTGACAGTGTATTTATTTGAATACCTCATTATCTCATAATGTGTTTTTTTTGTTTGGTTACAGACATGCAGAGTCTAGAAAAATTGCTCAAGGAGGCGATATGCTCGGGTCAACCTCGTACCCATCGTGCCTGGAAGAAGATCCTCATCATGGTAGAGGGCATTTACAGGTCAGTTCTTTTCACTATAGGCTTAAGGTAAGAAGCTGCATCAAATGAACATGAATAAAAACTACATCTATAGAGAAGTTTCTTACACATAGCTCAAGGTGCTTTACAGAGCAGCAGAATGTGAATTGAACAATACAAAATACATTTACTATCATTGCTGGAGAACAGCTAAAGCAGTAGGATTTAATAACTGGTGGCACAAGCAAAATGATCATTATTAGCACGGTATCACTCCTGTTTGTTTAAGGTTTTCTGATGTGTGATGTCACCTCTTGGAACACTGCCTGTCTGATTGTAGGTTTATTGAGGCCAAAGTCTTCAGTCATGGTTGTGTGACCCTTTCCAGCCTTGTGAGCATCGATAACCTTTTGTCTGAGATCATTTATTGCATAAATCTGTGCTCTTTGTGCTTTGAAGTGAACACTGAAGGTTCATGAACTTAATAGGAAAATTGTGCATGATTATAGAAGATTACGAATGATTCACTAACTTGCAACCACTGTACCGGTAGCTGCATAATACTCTTTATAGTGCCTATTGCCATCATTAAGGGCACATATTTCAGTGCAGTAATTAGAGACATTTTATGTTTAACGAATTCCTTACAGCATCATAAATATAATAAAAATTGTTGGTAGATCATTTCTATTGAAAAGATTTAAGGGGATAGATTGTGAAAAATATATGCATTTTTTAATTGTTTAAACATTAAGGTTAAAATTATATTTCATTTTTTAAATATTTTTGCATATCTGTCTATATTATATACATTATTACTGGATGTATAAGCATATTGTATACATACACATTTAATATATATATACACACACACACACACAAAATAAAAAATATTTCTAGACCCATATTTGTCTTGTGTTTTCAAGTTACCTTACTATGTCCATAATCTGATTTCTAACACCTCCTTACTGAAATGTCTTTGTCTATTTATTTCAGTATGGAAGGCTCTCTAGTCCGGTTGCCAGAGATCTTAGCACTAAAGAAGAAGTACAAGGCTTATCTGTATCTCGATGAGGCCCACAGCATTGGGGCCGTGGGACCCACAGGTCGGGGGGTTACAGAACATTTTGGGGTGGACCCCAAAGAAGTGGACGTTCTAATGGGCACCTTCACTAAGAGCTTTGGGGCTGCTGGAGGGTACATAGCTGGGAAAAAGGTAGGCATTATGTAATACCATACTGTTAGGTGTTCCTGAGGCAGAAAGCCCAAGGTTTTACAGAAATTCAGATCACTGAGCTGCTGTTTGTCATTTGGTGACGCTTGTCGTACAGAAATGACTTGCGTCACATTTTCTCAGCGTGCACACTATTCTTTCTTCCTATCTCTTTAAACTCGCACACATGGTCTCGTTTCATGATGTGAAACTACATATGTTCCCCAAATGTCACTCGCGCTCCTGTCACACCGCCTCTCTCATCTCATTACTCCATTAAAAAGACCACTTCACTTCATAACCACATCACGGACATGGCAGTTGATTATAAAAGACTAAAACTGAAAAAGACTGCAGGTTTTTTGAATTACACATTCTTTGGAGAACAGAGAGAGAGAGAGAACCCGTACACGTGTTATGTAATATTGAGAATTTAATAAGGTGAGACTGTTGGCTGATTGCCAACTCTATTTTATGGGGCAGATCAGAATTGCCTGTTTTCACAGGATGCTTCCAAACATGGTACAGTTTAAAAAACTGGGGCAGCTAGTCAGCAGACCTTGTTAGTCATACTTGTCAGCTTGTCAAAGAAACTTCTGTTCCTCTCCTGTAGGTTTACAGTTTTGTTTGTTTTTTTGTTTTTTTTATATAAAAGTATATCAATGGCAGCAGAGTAAAACACATGCTTTCCGCAGCATTAAGGACATTGTACACAGGCGCAGTGGGAGGTTTGCCAAACGGCTCCAGCCAGTCCCTCGCTCCACAGATGTGGGTGGATTTTCGGACACGTTCTCTTAAATGACTTATCTTATGCTGTTTCCACAAAGCTCCCAGGACCTAAAGCACTGCAAATCTTGCACTCTAAGTGGAAGCAGATGTTTGCTTTGCAGATAAAAACCCCCTTGCCCCCATCCTCAAAGTAGAGGACACATCTGGATGCAGAGGCCCGTGTGCACTGCGAGGTGCGTCCCCTCCCCTCGCCCCACCACAGTGGATGCAGATGTCTGAGGACAGAGATTAAGAGCTGAATATTGGCCTCGGCTTCTACTCAGAAGCCTTATAATGGATGCAGGAAAGACACAATTTCCAAAACTGCTTGTTTGTAATACACCAAGTGTCATTTTATCGAATGACAGCTGTAATAGTTTGTACAGAAAAGCCTGCATCAGTGTCCATATGTGTTTGTTTGCCTTATTGTCAGATTTTCTGTTAGTATAAAATTTTGGGACTTCAATATAAATAGTTTGAAAATTAAAATCCTGGATTAGATGTCGCAAACAAACAAACTGATTTTACTCAATGATAATGAATAGAGAAGCTGCCATTATTACTGGATGTGTGCTGTGTGGTTTCATCTCCCTCTAGTGGTGTAATGTGGACAGCACAGTGTTTCAGTTCAACTCCTCATCGTTTTAAGTGATATTTTAAATCACTTTTGACAGGTTTTCCTCTTCTGAACAAACCTGGGGTTAAATATCTTGCTCTAGGGTGCAACAAACTTCTCATGGATCACCTGCCCAGTCTTCAAAAGTTCAAACTTACAAACCATAACTTGAACCATAACACTACCACAGCTTGTGAAACATTGACTTGTGATTTTAGGCAGAATGTCTAAAAAATTCAGTGACATAAATATGAAAAAATTATGAACGTATTTCTTTAATGTCGGACATGTTGTGTTTTTCTGCAGGAATTAGTGGATTATTTGAGGAGTCACTCACACAGTGCGGTGTACGCTACAGCCATGTCCCCACCTATTGCGGAGCAGATCATCAGGGCAATTAAATGCATCATGGGTGTCGATGGAACAACAGAAGGTTGGTGTGAAAAAAAAAAAAAGCAAAGCATAGACACTGAAGCCATAATAAGACATAAAATCGTGAAAGAGACGGTAAAACATATTTTAGAAAGTCACAAGACTGAAGTCAACAGTCATTCAAGTCAGAATTCACTGAAATTCTCCTCCCAAGACTTCTTAAATGTGGGTAATTGCATGATTTAATAACAGTACAAATGTATTTTGATACAGGGTATAACTCATGGAAAACAGATTTCAATGAAATACAGGACTGGTTTAAAGGTCTTACAGACCTTAAGTCAAGGAAAAGTCACATATTTCCAGGTATTAGGAGTCAGAATGGCACCAGATGTTAAAAGGGTTTTCCCAAGCTGTCTTCTGTTTTTGATATGCGTTAATCCATATGTTTATGTTTTTAGAGAATACATCATGTTTCATTTTAATTTTACTGCAGCTCACACCTTGATAGGAAGGAATTCAGACTGTACAGTTCGGCACACACATAAGGAGTCGTCAGAATTGATGCTATTGAAGCTTATGTGCAAAAAAGCAAAATTTGATCAAGAATACAGAAAAAATCAGTAATAATGTGAAATATAGTTACATATTTACATTTTAATTATCAGTGTCAAAAGGTTGTGCTGCTTAATTTTTGTGGAAACTTTGAAACATTTAAAAGAACAGCATTTATTTAAAATATAAATATTTTGTAACATTATAAAATTAGTTACTGTCACTTAATTCAGTGCATCTTTGTTGAAGAAAAGTATCAATTTCTTATTATACATTATCCATTAAAAATTAAATATGCATTAAACTGTATGCATAAAAAATTGTTGTGTCATCATCAAAATCAAACCTTTTAATTCGGATTGAGACATGAATATAGTGCAATTATATAGAGTTAATTAATTAGCTAAACTCCTCTGCTTTAGTTGGACGAGTGATTCTAGCCCAAACTTGTCAGAAGATAATCTCTCTTGCCTGTTTTGAGTTGTTGAACGCTATGATGTCTATATCAGACTTGGACAAGCCGCCCATGTGTGCGATAACTGGCATGATGTGCAGCTCCGTGGAGGGTGAGTCACACTGATCTGAGAGTTCGCTTTACAATGCTCTGTCTCACTCGGAGTACAACACGATAGGCTGTAGAAGACCTGCCGTATCTGACCTTGTACCACGTCCATAACTAATTGTTTTGTCTGAGCCTCACCTGCTGTTTCTAGCATTTGCCAATGTACAGTTTTTTTGTTGAAGAGTTTCTAATGTAATGAAAGTTAACAACAGTCGTATTCATTCTGCTGACATAAGGTCTTCTGAGCTTAGCTTTCCAGCCCACTTCCTTTTGAAATACCTGCCAATCGGTTCACAGGTAATTATATGCAAACATGCTGTTCTCCAAAAACTGGCCATGGTGCCAAAGAGTGCTGGAGGCGGACCTGGCCAGCCCCCAGAACTGCATGATTCACACAATTAAACATTGAGGAGGGAATGAGAGGCAGACATAAACTAAACAAGACCGACAGTGAAAGGTATTGATGTTCATTGAGCTACTGATTGTTTCCAATCGCTCAGAGTTAATAGAATTGTCTTTTTGTGGTTCGAACCACCGAAGTTCAGATTACTAGTCCAGCGCGCTAACCGCTAAGCTACCGCTAACCGCATGGTACATCAGTCCATGCTTCTCAGTTTACCCCAGTCTCCAATTGTGTGCCAAATCCATTGTATCCTATGTACATGCCAAGAGTGTCTTGGCAAAGGAGGAAATTTGTCTACCATTCAGCCTGACAAAACAAAACCAGCTGGTACTGTTTTTCACATCGAATGACTCCACACACACATTATGAGAGAGTACAGAAATGAGCCTCAAAATGTCATGAAAACGTTGAACGTCCGTAAGATGTTTCTGTTTTCTTCCTGTTTTTGTTTGTTACTATGTTTTTGTATTATTTTATGAATGGGTCTGCTGTGCCTCACTTAACTACTTAATGGTCTTAATGAGGGGCTATTAAAAGACCAGTCCTGAGAATTGAATGGCCGAGCAGATGATGTCATTTCCCATCTCCTATTTTGGGCCTCTTTCCTAGTCTTTCACATAAAATCAGTCTATATTCTAAAGGGATCTAATAGCTGGTTGCACCTACAGAAAAAAAGAGTGAAATGTATAGATTCTAGTTTGTCTAAGTTAAGGTATTGCTAAGACTGTTTTGTAAGGGCAATAAATGCTGGTGGTATGGCTGTATGCCACAACATTATGTTGCAATTCCTTGGCCATTATCCCAGTGTTTTCGATTATATTTAAGCAGAACAACTATGAAACTTGCAGGCAAACAGTGTAGTCAAAAAAATGGAAAGGAGTGGGCTAATCTCTGTGCCAGCTGTTTTTATGACTAGTTTGTAGACATATTTGTTCTATGGTTTGTCTGACATGGTCTGTTTGGCGTTCATGCTACCGCAGAGTGGGCGCAGACTCCCTGAGTGCTACAAATTACTGTAGAATTACCAGTGTATTTTTAAATTACCTTCCGATTCAAACTGTTTATGTTTATATGAAATATCATAAATAAATGATCAAATCATTACAGTCACAGCCTTGAGGTTGTGTGGACAATTGCAAGCCTGGTGCTCAGATGTGCTGCTTGTGATGGGAACTTTATGAATATTCAGTAGGTTATGCACAAATAAATGTAACATGATATGCTTTGGTAAATGTTGTGCTACTGTTTGAACTAGTCTTACTTTTTTGATTGTGAATAGGGCTGCACGATTTGTGAAAAATATACAGTATACAGTGTACAGTGCAATCTAGCAACAACAAATTAAAACTAAATTGTACAAAATTAAACAACAGGAACATCTTTCCATTACTGAATTAAGTTACATTAAATTAATTTTAAAATAAAAATAAAAAGTCAAAAGTACAGATAAATAAAACAAATACCCATTTTAATATTTTTACATGTTGTCCCAAAACATTTTAGC
>JAUCMU010000024.1:12419885-12459651 GCA_032275025.1 Enteromius treurensis | reverse complement strand
GTATATATATATATATATATATATATATATATATAATTTTTTTTGTTTTATTTTTTCCCTTAAACATTACACAGAAGGTTAAAACAGTGAAGGCATTTTAATGCATGTGGCAGTGACATTTTTCCCCAAGCCCAGGATATCTGACGCTGGTGTGAAGAAACGCTCATTGAGAACTACAGCATCCTGCCTTCACTGTTGTCTTTAAGTTGGTGTGGCGTAGTCGTAAAAGGCCAGCAACTGAAAAATGTGAAGGATGACTCATGAGCTATCACTTCTGCAAGGTACGTAAACTCAGACTCATTCTTTGATTATTGACATTTTGGAATTCTAACAGCCCAGCTTGGGAAAAAATCCTTGTTGTTTATAGGAAAATTAAGGACGGACACACATTTCAGCAGAAGAGCACAAATACACATGCACACGCAACAGGATGGGCCTCTCTACATCAGTTTACCCCCACCCCGTGTGTCAGAGCCGGTCTGGAGAACAGATGTCAAGTCTCCTTCCATCTCCTTTGCTACCAACACAGCAATGTGCTGCTCCAAGAAAACATCTGTCTAAGCACTGACCATCAGCAAAGGGGCCCCACGAATTGGCTCATCCGCCCTTTGAAACTCACAAGACTGTGTGCCACTCTAACTGCAGAGGTATTCTGAGCCCTGCCAGATTCTGAGCCCTCTCCCTTCCTCTCTACTTCTTGCTCAATAGCACTAAATTAGATCATTTAGAAATGCTACAGAGATGTGAAGTGTACAACACTTATTTAGCTCTGCATACCAACTTTTCATCGATGCAGATTTATATGCTTAATCAGAAGATAGACAGTCCAAACAAACATCGTTCAAAGTTCAAGTATTCTTGAAAAAACGCAAAATCCTTTGAGCCACGCAATACACAAGTTCAGGACAAGAGCGACAGCATTTGTCACACTTTTTTTGATGTGGGCTTTCAGACGACCCATGAAGAACAAACAAATGCAAATCATGACACAACCCCCCCCCCCCCCCCTCCATCCTCACATTCCTGAAAGTGTGAAATTCAGAGGAGGTAAAGAAAGCTTCTAATTGTTACATCACCTTTCAACTTAGAATATACAATAAGTTCATTAGCACTATAATCAATCAAACAAAGGCAAAGCTTATAGGGCTTTCAAACTCTGACCCATTAATCACCTTTAATTAGTGTTTTAAATTGAATTAATCACTCAAGTATTCACAAAAATTATGCAGAGTTGAGCAGATTTTCTAACTACAAAATGCATGTTTTATCTTGCAGCATGTATCAATGTTAATATTATCAGTTTGCTTCAATTACAATTTTTGTGTATTGTGTCCTCCGTAGATTCCAAGCTATATGTGTGTATCCGTTGAAAACAGTTTCAAAATTGTTGCATGATTTTAAAAGAAGTGGTCAAGATAAAGATTTGTTTATTCGAAATTTCTATAGTAAAAATAGTTATGCATCTAGAAGGATGGACTGCAAAAATGTTATCTCTTCATCTATTCTCATCCACTGTATTCACAAAAAAATCAACACTGGACAGATAACAGATATTTGTGTTCTGCAGATGAGTGCACTAGTGCCACGGGACATGAAGGGTTAATTCGGTGGGGAGGGGAGGTGACAGCAAACCAAAAGAAGGGGGATATAAAAACACCAAAGGCTTCTTGGGCACGAGTCTGACTGTGTTTGTGCTGGGCTAAAGACACACAACGACCGAAGGGAACACTCACGGACACACACTAGTCCTGGGCTGTAGTTTCGTGTGTTATTTGACAGCGCGCTTTTACGCAGAAGGTGTGTGTGGATACTCTTGCGCAAGAGCGGCTCGTACAACCTCCTGAGGACAGAGCTCAGATGAGTTAGTCAGAGGAGGAACTTTGGATCTTCATCACACTGAAGATGGGCTTATAGTGAACTGCATTTCATCCTTGAAGACACAGTGGCATTTCTAGAGGATGACAGCACTTTGCGCAGTGCACCGGAGCGCAACAATGTACCCAAAGTTTGATATTAGACGTGAAGGACAGACCACGAGGATTTGAAGTGGTTTGAACTGGAGACTTTGCCGTTTTGTTTTATTTTCATTTTCAAATATAAGAAGAATGCTGCAGGTTCTCATAATTGTGTGCTTGTGCCAATGTACCTGATTTACCTGCGCGCAAGTACAACTCCAGTATTTCCTCAATGAAGAAGTAAAACTTCTTATCTCAACATACAATCTACTTTTGCATTTCATACTGATGCTCAATGGAATGGTACACAGCTTTGGAGTTTGTGGGACTTACATTTTTGCTTTTTAAAGTTAGTTCATGTTCTTTTCGGACATCGGGGTTATACCGTTTTTAAGATCAGGAGTTATAGATCCCTCATTGATCTGATCGGTTTTCAAACGTGGAGTGCTTCTTCGAGATCATTTCTAGACAGTTACTCTTTTTCCCTTGAGAATTGCTCTCCTGGACCCCGAGGTGGCTCCGCAGTGGTGTGGCGGCTCCTCGTCCGCGGCGGATCCGGAGATCGGAGTGTCTGCAGCGGCAGGAGGCAGCAGCGGAAGCCCGGCAGCGGCGGCGCAGGGTCCTAAGAGTGCTCGGGTGAAGAGGATGGTGCGGCTGGCGGCGGAGCTGCTGTTGCTGTTGGGACTCCTTCTTCTGACGTTACACATCACGGTGTTGCGGAGCAGCCCTCTGCAGCACGGAAATGACACTGTGAGCTCGGAGCAGGTCCCGGAGGTGAGTTTTCTGACAACACGTGCGGATCAATTTTTTTCTCCAAAATCAAAAAAAGTTATTTTTGCTTAAAAGAAAAATTAATTGTAAGACTATTAAGATTTTTTTTTTATCATCACATGTATTTATTTATTTATTTTATTTGTATTATTATTTATGTATTTTTTCTTCCCCTTACTGTAATGAGAATGTGTGGAGGAAATTTCAAGTAAAACCATGCCAAAAGGAAACACTAATAGATATATAGACAGACAGATATAAATAGAATATGTACATCGAGATGGTAAAACAACCATAACATCATTATTATCATTATTTGTACTGTGGCACAGATTTATGCACTGTTTTGTATCTAGTCAGGTAGTTTTGACATAGCATTCAAACTGAGCTGGGGTTCAGCCAGGGTCAGAGATGTTCTCTTTCTCTCTAGTTGACTAGCTGCAGGCTATCGTTTATCACCACTGGTTCATCAGTGTCACTCAAGCATCCTCTTAATATGTTCTTACTTCAAACATGCATTTGGCAAGCTTTAAAACAGGAAAGCCAAATATAGACTCAATGTGTTCAATAAATTGCACAACATTAAAATAAAGCAGGGTGACTTTCAGGGCTACAGAACACATTCTCAGTTTAGTGCCGTTAGCCGATATTAGACCTGGCTTTAATGAGTCTGTGCAGATTTCAGCTAAAAGTGTTCTGCCATCTGTTTATGAAGCAAGTGCAATGCACCCAGAGACCAGACCAAGGGGTCAAGAAGGGTTTGAGATCAACAGGGCTTTGTTGGGTGCATTGAAAACCCTGCGGCTGGCTTTTTGATGTATTTTTAGCATGACACCGAGATGCCTTTGTCAGTCTGCAAACGCTGGCATAACACCGTGATGAATGTGTGTTCATCCAGTATGGTGGGTCTGTTGAGGAAGAACAGTTGCAGCAATGTGATTCAGGTGAACAGATATTAAATGATATCTACTTTATTATGTAGTTCTCCAACAGCTGTTTTACTTTTCAGAGGCTGAGAGCTAAAAGTTTGTCCGTTACTGGTTTTACTACAGTCAGTGGCTGCTGAAGGAAGCGAGTGAATCCCGAGTGAGTCTTTACAGTTTAGCCCTGGAGGTCAAGTCTGTGGTTTTTCGTACAGAGAGTCATGGGACAGAACTCACTTTTCTGGGAACACGTTTATGACATACACGGCTGTTGGAAATATGTCTGGAATGCACGTTGAATGTGTCAAACATATCCAGATTTGAGGAGAGTTGGGGGCAGCAGTCAGGGGCCGGAAGCAGAAGAGTCTGGTGATGACCAGTTAAGCCACACTGATCTTGAAGAAAACCACCAGCACCTGCAAACCTTTAATCATAAACATCATCAATTATCGCCATGTTTTTCTCTCTTTGTCCCATTTAATCTAGGATTCACAATGTCATGAAAATAGGGTTAGGTAATTGTCCCGACTACCAGAAGTTGTGTATTTCCCCAGATAACGTCAGAAAAACAAATATTTTATTACATTCATTACATTACTGCACTGAAAAGCCTTTTGCACTTTGTGTTTAGCATTCGTTTCCTGTCCATTCTCCTGGGAAGACCCCCTGAGTGGATTCTAATTGAATTGCTGTCATGCTCCTTAAGCAAAGGGAATGAAGAGGAAGCAGGAGGTGGAAGTAGTCAGAAATGTGACAGGGGTGTTTGTATGTCACCCTTGTGCCTGTATTCCTATTTAGAAACCCATTCTGTTCGAAGAATGGTGTGTAAAGGTTTTTGTAGGAACTGTGAAATACACTACAGTGGGTATCTAGTAGTTGTTCACGGCTTCATTTACACCAAATTAATCTTGAGTAACCAGATATATAAGGTATATTTCATATTTTTTAAGTTGAACAGTCTTAATTAAAATTCAAATGCCTTGTTATAGCAGGAAGACTGATTGACAGGCGATTAGTTGGTCCTTCGCTGTTGTTATGTTCATGACATCTTTGCAACTTGTCTGTTTGCTGTCAAAACATGACAATATTGCATCAGTGATGCAGACTATATCTTGAACCAGACCTTAATGCATTACTATCATGTTATTAAACACTTAATAGTTTACTGTTCATTATTTAACACTCATGTAGCTTTAGTATGGTGCAACCACTTAAACAACTGTTTCAAAGTAGCTTTGCCAAAACCTCTTGGACAACGTTTGTTCCCTTTACCTGAAGCGAAATG
This sequence comes from Enteromius treurensis, assembly GCA_032275025.1. Lineage (NCBI taxonomy): Eukaryota > Metazoa > Chordata > Actinopteri > Cypriniformes > Cyprinidae > Enteromius > Enteromius treurensis. The sequence continues at coordinate 12,454,717 of JAUCMU010000024.1, read as the reverse complement.
TATTCTACACTACAGCTTTACACAACACTCAGTCAAACAAAAACAATGGCTTGAGTGAAAAAGAGGGAGGAGAGAGAGACAAAAGATTGATGGTGCCCTTTGATCTTATTGTCTAGCTCAGTATGCATGATTACAAGCTACTTATAGCTGTCCAATTGTGAAGTAATTGCCCCCTCTGTGTGTATGTGACAGCGAACACATGCCTTGGCAGTCTTAAGGGAAAACAATTACAACCCTCTTTGACAGGGAAAAGCGTTTTTTTTTTGTCAGCCAGCGAAACTCACAACAAATTTGCAATATGGGCTCCGTTTTATATCTATTTCTAGAGTAGAAGAGTGCAGGATTGCAGCCAGAACTCCTCTCTTGAGGGAAGACAGGAGCCAGGTTTTAACATCCCTTCAAAATACCTAAAGAACTGTTTTTTACATCATAAAACAAACAGTAGTTTTGCTTTCAGGCTCTGTTGAGACTGGTGGCTGTTCATATGAAACATAACAGAAGTAATGGGGTCAATATTATCTGTTTTTACTGCATTTATTTTCATTTCATTATTGAATTCAGAAAGACCGAAAATAATGATTCTAATAAAACTATGCATTTAACATTTATTCAGTCCCTTTAAGTGACCTGGTCAGATTTGGTTCAGTAATCTTATTCATGAGGCTTCTTTGTAAACTGTCCCTCAGCAGGCTTCAAATGGTGGGTGCTCTCTCAGGATACACTGAAAGCCTGTGGGGTGTGTGTTTATATTATGGGGTGATAAGGAGCAATGTAGCACCTGTGGGTAATTAGGCCATTTGAGGTGAGATTGAGTGAGCGGAGCTGCTAATGTCTCTAATCTTTCTCAGTGTAAACAAACAGTTCTGGGCTGAGCTGGATGAAACCAGTATTTGTTTCCCTTGATCTTCGACTTTAAGGTCTCTTTGGCGAACATATGGCTGGTTAAAGGGGTGTTAAAGACGTCTAGGTTGAAATCACACCTTTCAGGTGGAAAGAAAAAGATGATGATGCTTGGGGTCAGCTTTTCATGGCATTTCTAATCATTGTCGAAGCTTATATCATCAAGTCACTGATTTAATGAACGGATTTGATGATCAATCTCTTCTGGAGAAACCTGATTAGAACATTGTGGATGGTTTGCGAGGTTGTCGACCAGCACCAACCAGGTTGGCCACAATGGTCTACAAGGTCAAACTCATCTGGCAAGGCAATCCAGAGCAACTAATGATCATTGATGACTAACTAGGGAACACCATTCCATTATATCACTCATTGGGCACTCCTGCTTGAGACTTAAATTGTGTAAATAGACCGTAAGCCACTTTTAACCACTATCATCTGTACGCTGTTCTTTTCTTGGTGGGAAGTCACACAGTGTAAATATACTTGTCTAACATCAATTGTAGCATGTCTCCCAAGGTCTGGGTGGAAACAAGCTGATAATTGAGATTAATTTTTGAATTTGTGACAACAAAAAATCAAGAATTGTATACAAAGGGATGATTCACTCTGAGCGGTTTAGCATTTATCATTCCTCAGAACGATTCAAGTCCTTGAATATCTGTGAGGACACTGGTGGGTCACAGTTTTGTGACTATATGCTAAACTATGCTAAATGCAAACAATAAAATACAACTTAAAAACAGACTTTTAATAAGTACCCTCAACCACTAATCTAATACTTTCCATGGTTTCTTTTATTGTATTATGCAGAATAATGTCAATGCAGAAAGCAGCTCCTCCGTACAGTTGGGGCCGGGTGACAGAAAGCCCAGAGTGCCTCATCTTTCAGCGTCTCAGCCGTGGGTTAAGAGTCACGGGACAGGGGGCAGCCTACAGAGAGACGGACCTGGAGCTTTTCTGCTGGACCTGCAGAACTTCCCTGATCTTTCCAAAGCTGATATAAACGGGCAGAACCCCAACATTCAGGTAGGAAGAGGCTCAGAATCAACATGTTTTTCTTTATCAAATGCTCATTAGTGTCACAAATAATGTTGTTTTTTTTAAATAAACAAACACATTGTGTAGTCACTGTACTTGGTCTCAGAAAACAAACAAAAAATACGTAAAAATAAATAAATAAATAAATAAAGGAAAACAGTGTTGTGAAGTATTTAAAATAATGCAATTTAAAATAATGTTATTCTATTTTCATATATTTTACTATGTGATTTATTAATGTGATGGCAAAGTAGAAGCCATTGCTCCAGTCTTCTTTGTCACATGATCATTTAGAAATCAATAGATCAAGTAACATTTCTTATTATTAATGTTGGAAATATTTGCTGCATAATAGTATTTAATACTTGTATTCAGCAAAGATGAATTAATAAAAAATGACAGGAAAATACATTTAAATGCTGTTCTTCTATTTTTTCAATGTATAGCAACACAACTGTTTTCAACGTTGATATTTGAGCATATTTGAGTGATAAAAATCAAGCTTAAATCAGCATATTAGTATGATTTCTGATTATGTGACACTAAATACTGGAGTAATGGATATATATATTTATGTATATATATATATATATATAATATTTGTTTGTATTAGACAACAATGATTATTAATAATTCTTTGCTGTGCACAAACACAGACTTTTTAAGGAGATATGGCTGACCAAGCACATCTTGGCAAACAGAAAGTGGCAGAAAGCCTTGATGCACATCAGCACTTCTTTTCATGAAGGGAGCCTTTTGGTTTCCCCTGCTTTCTATCTTTACACACACACACAACCACTAACATTCACCTAGCTTAGTCTTAGTAACCACACACACCTGTACAGCACAGACCGCAAACTAATCCACCACAGTGTCCATCAAAATCAGATTGGAAAAATGCAAATTTGGACCAAGAATTTCAGAAAGTAAAAAGTGTGTCGATGTCTTAAGATGGCAGTGAATGAGTGTGTGTGTGTGTGTGTGTGAGGCTCGGGGGGGGTATGGGTATCTTTGATCCAAAGCATCATCTGGCTTTCATGGTCTTAAGGAGGCTGAGAGGCCCTTTGAACTTGATGTTTAGGTGGAGAGAGCGAGAGAAAGAGAGGCTAGAGAGGGAAAGCCCACCCCTTTGCCCAATCTGGGATGCACATGTGTTACTGGTGGGGTGTTTGAGTGGGGTGGGGGTGTCACTGCAGAATGGCAGCGTCTCAGAACGAGTCACAGAGCATGACCATGACCTAAGCCAAAGTCCATCTGGACCTCTGCCAGATCACACTACCCCTCACTGTTTGATGTTCCACAAAAAAAACCTCTCTCAGTACAACAAACACCCTTGATCTGTATGATTATTCTCAACATGTGCGAGTAAACAAATTAGATTAGCAATAAAAGGGACTGATGCAGACTGCAGTGTTTGATTTAGTTTTATAGCACAGCATGAAATTACTGTTTTGAAATGTTTCTTACAAAAGGAAATTGTTGGAAGCATGATGATATCAAATATTGCTACTATCATATATCATGTTAATAAAAAATAATATATAACTTATTTATTATACATAATTGATATAATGTAAAATACATTTATTTGTAAATAATTTTAAATAATAGTTATAGTACAGTAAGTGTGCGTTTGAATAAAAAGCATATATACATTATATATTTACTATATTTGTAATATAATTCATGAAAATATCAAACATACAGTAAAAGTATTAATATTGTGAAATAATTTTGCAATTCAAAATGTCTTTATTTTATTAATAAACTTTTTTAAATTTAAATTTTTCACAAGCTGTTTTGAGTGTCATGTGATCCTTCAGAAATCATTCTTTGTGTGCTCAAGATAAATGTGTTATCAAGATAATGATAAAAACATTGTTGTTGCTTAATATTTTTTGTGGAAAATATAGTAAATGTTACTTTTAAACTCTTTGCTTTCTTGCTGAATAAAATAATATTTAAAAATAAATAAAATAATTATTTTAGCAACTATGAATATATATATATGTGTGTGTGTGTGTGTGTATGCGTGTAAGGTATTAAATCCCTAACCAATTATCAGTGATGTTTGCCTCAGTAAACACTACTAATATCCTTGAAACATCTTCAGGTTACCATAGAAGTTGTGGACAGCCTGGAAGGTTCGGAGCCAGAGAAGGGAATACGCAAAGAAAACAAGCCTGGCTGGGCAGCTCCTAACTGGAGGAACTGGTGGCAGCGTTCGTCTTCCTCGTCTTCATCCTCCGTGTCCACCCCGAAGGGTCCTGACGAACAGGATTACCCCTACGAGAGCAACACGGAGGACAGCAACTTCCTCAAACCGCTCGGAGACTGGGAGCGAAGAGGGTCTGCTGGCACAGGAAGCAGATCCCAGACCGAATACGGTACGTTGCAGATAAGTGTGTGTTATGGAGTTATTGTTTTAATGAAGGGCTCTGCAAAGCATAAATATGGCTCTGCCGTGAGGAGATGGAATCTGTAATTTGCTCGTCAGATGATTTATGCTGTCACTATAACAAGGACAGTGCTTCTTACGTAGATCGCTTCCTGTAGGAGAGAGATTCCTGTGTGGCAGAGTCTGTCTCCGTGACAGAAAACACTCCTGAACATCAAAGCAGGAGAGAGAGAATCCAGAGCATCTGTTCGACTGCTCTAATAGCTCTCTCTCTGTCTCTTTTGGTAAAGTGAGTTAAATGAGTGAATGTGTGCTGCTTTCAGAGACTGCACTTCCTGTCAAACGCATTCTTACCCTGTCACCACTTGCCTAAACCCTTTCGCTCTAGAGGAACTATCTTTTATTAATGTGTTAAGGTAATACCAAATCCAAGTTAAAAATTCTCCTTATAAATTCTTCTCATGACTAACACACGGTCTGTTGTGGCCGTGGCTCATTCCTGAGGGTTTGCTGTATCTGCTTTTGATTGGCTTATTCGTTTCCATTAGCGGTGTGTGGGGGACTGTGGCTCGTGTGGGTTTCAGACAAGTTGTTGCCTGTGAGTTGGCCCGCACTCGACTGTGACCATGCAGCTTGACGGCGCTGAAAGTAATGTTGTCTTTTTAAGACCAAAGGTCTTTGTTTTTCTCTCATCAGGGGCAAAGGATATAGATTGTGGTTACTTGCTTGGTTAGTGTTAGTGTGTGTGTGTGTGTGTGTGTGTGTGTGTGTACACTACCAGAAAAGTTTGAAATTATGTAATGACCAAAAGAAATGTTAAACAAATCAAAACGTCCTTATAATTTAGCTTTTTCAAAAGACCCACCCTTGGTTTGGCTGCCTTTCATTATCTGCTTGTGCTGAGAAAGAAAGAATGAAGAAAAAAAAAAAATATATATATATATATTTTATAATATTTATTATAATAAAAATAAATAAATTGTTTTTAAAAAAAAATAATGTTAAATGTTAAAAATAATAAAATTATTATTATTGATTAAAATTATCTAATAAATTTGCATTGCATATAACATATAACAATATAAACATTTTCTTTACAAAACTGTCATTAACATAATATATAAATAATAATAATAACAATAAACATTTTTGTTTAATTTAACTAATAATTCATTTAAATGTTTTTGTAAAGAATTTTTCTAGCCATAGTTTATATATTTCAGAGCCTATACGTATTATACTGATGATTATAATAATAATAATAATTTTGTAAAGAACTTCCAAGCCACAATTGATTATATTTTAAAGCATAAACATTTATATTATTAGATTAATAATAATAACAATCTAAAGAATTTCCTAGGCACAATTTATGTATTTTAGAGCATAAACTTGTTTAGTATCAGATTATTATTATTATTAATAATAATTAATAATAATAATATTTTTATAAAGAATTTCTGAAGCTCAATTTTAGAGCATACATTTATTAGATTAACAATAATAAAATAATAATAAATAATGTTAAACAGATACATTGTTATTATTAAAATTTCAGCGTTGCTTTACTTAGTTTTAATTTAGAAATTAGCTTTCATTTCTAAACAGTAAGTCTTAGGTTGGCTTCATGCTAATCCAGCAAGAGCAGATGTTTTTTTGTGCCCAGCAGACTAACTGCAAACGCCCATTGTAAGGATATAAAACAGTATTAAAGCCCATAAAATTATGGGAATGTCAGAGAACGGCATTCTAGAATACTCCACCTCAGTACTTCAGCTACTGTTTTGGTTGCCCCTCATCAGTGAATCAGAAACGTAAGAGTTTTTTTGTTGTTTAAAAAACAGTTGGAAGTTGGCTTAAGTATGCAGACTTGGCTCATTCATTCACCCACTCCCATGTGTATGAGCCAATTAGAGAGGTATGCTAATGGTATAGACCAGCAGGCCGAGTTTGAGCGCCTCAGGTATTTGAAACATACGGTCTGAATCAGAATCTGCTCAGTGGGACAGGAGCACAACACAACCTGTGCTTCAAATCATGTCATAGCAGTCAAGTGCCAGTGAATGTGTGACATATTAATATATTTGTCACTTTATTATAGACTACATTGATGGTGATGGTGACTGGAGTGGTTGGTCGCCATGCAGTGTATCCTGTGGAAATGGCAACCAGAAGCGGACCAGGTCATGCGGCTACGCCTGCACAGCCACAGAGTCCCGGACATGTGACATGCCCAGCTGTCCAGGTAAGAAAACCTTTCCTTGGACCATCTTTTGGAGGCCATACAAGCAACTGCCTGTTTCTAGATTACTAAGTGGCACATGCCTCCAAAAAAATGACGATCTTTAAAATGAATGGCACTGAGTAAACCACTTTCTTATGTGCAGGGATTGAAGATGCTTTTAAGACGGCAGCGACAGAAGTCAGTCTTCTCGCCGGCACTGAAGAGTTTAATGCAACAGAACTCTTTGGAGTTGGTAAGTTAGTTATAATTAAAGTCCACCTGGTTAACTGGTCAATAAAAAGCAAGCAAAACAATGCATACGAAAGGTTCTTTACTGTTTTATGTTGAGTTCAAGAATAAAAATCAATCAAATATGTAACAGCATGTTGGTTACTCCTCCCCAGATACAGACAGCTGCGAGCGTTGGATGAACTGCAAGAGCGAATTCCTCAAGAAATACATGAGCAAAGTGGCCAGTGACCTACCCAGCTGCCCCTGCTTGTACCCAACCGAGGTGGCTTACAGCACCGCAGATGTCCACGACTCCATCACAAGGCGCAATTTCCGCTGGAAGGACGCCAGCGGACCAAAGGAGAAGCTGGAGATCTACAAACCCACCGCTCGCTATTGCATCCGCTCAATGCTCACGCTGGAATCCACCACGCTGGCGGCCCAGCACTGCTGCTACGACGACAGCATGAAGCTCATCACCCGAGGCAAAGGGGCCGGGACGCCCAACCTCATCAGCACGGAGTTCTCCGCCGACCTGCACTACAAAGTAGACATCCTACCATGGATCATCTGCAAGGGCGACTGGAGCCGCTACAACCAGGCTCGACCTCCCAATAACGGACAGAAATGTGCAGAGAACCCTCAGGATGAAGACTACTACAAACAGTTCGAGGAGGCCAGAGAGTTCTGAGCTGAGGTGATGCTATGAACCTTCTAAAACAGAAGCAGAACACGTTTTGAAAACCGGCTGTGTGTTTGAACTGAGAAACAGACGGCACAGCCAACGACAAGCACAGAAGACCTTCATACGGTTTCCCTAAGAATCTCTGGTTGGAGTGGAAAGAATAATACTCTTTGTATTGTTTATCTGTATTACTTGGCCTATCAGATTTTTTTATAAGGAGTAAAAGGGAAAACTAAAGGGAAGTCATATCAGGAATCACCCCACCAATGATCAGCTGACAGAGAGAGATTCATGTCTTTTTGCATGCTTATATTACGGCCAACATGCAGTTGACAAACCCTCACCTCAGGATTCTTGGACAGATATAAGGATATCGGATACAATATTCAGGTCCCTGTGTAAACAAGCTTATATTTGTCTAGTTGGTTGAACAGAGTTCTTATATTACGTCCTGTTGTATCACTTAAAAACAAAACAGTCCTGCATAATCTTTGCCAAGTATTTATTGAGTCCTAGTTATGTGTCGATGGTAGGGGTTGTGCATATAGATGTATGGACACATTTTGAGTGCTAAATAAATAGTCCATGTCACATTAAACGTCAATTGTCGCTGACTCTCAATGTGTCTGTAGAGGTCAAATAGTCTTTCACCTTGTATCACAGTCAAATAAGATCTGTCCTCAGATATTAAACACTTTAAGCCATTCCACAAGACTCCTATTAACTCTATCCAGAAACAGGCCTAAGCTCTGCTTTTGATGTCCGATGCAAAATACTCTTCCCTCCTCTTTAAATGGGGCTCAAATTCTTTTTTTGCAAGCTTGCTCATATTCTTAAATTCCTCAGTAATTTCTCTGACTATGATCACGTAATCACATGAACAGAGGGCCAAATTCCTAGGGCCAACGCTGAAACCTCAGAGTATCTCTTCGGATGTTTGTATTGATGTTTTCAGTGTTTCGTGTTGGACCAATCCTAGGTCAAGGTTTTATACCTGCGCAGTGACATAAATAGACATTGTTTGTATTCGTAACCTATATCCAAAAAGTAAAGTGAAAGGATTATTTAGCAATGCATATTTTTACTTTTCATTGAACTGTCATCTAAGTTTGGGGTAGGTAAAACATATTTGTTTTTTTTTAACAGTAAACCCAGTATTATTATTATGAACTGTTTTATATATTTTAAGATTTTATTCTTGTGATGCAAAACTGGATTTTCAGCAGTCAATACTCCAATCTTCAGTGTCACACGTTTAGAAATCCTTCTAATATACTGATTTGATGCTCAAGAAACATATCTTCTTATTATTAATGTTGGAAACAAAAACATCAAGCTATATATTTGTGGATTCTTTGATACATTTTTTCTATAATTAATAATACAGCTCAAAATGAACAGCATAAAACAATATAATTCAACAAAGTATTTTCTGTTTAATGCTTCATTTAGCATTATAATTAATTCAAAGTATTTAATTGCTTTAAAAAAATTATATTTGAAATAAAAACATGTATAAAATCTATATAAAGTTATTAGATTTTCAAAAATTTAAAATATGCAAAAAATACTAAACGTGACAAATATATTCAATTGTATGGATATCATATAATTCATAAACACATTTATGAATAAATAAGCAATGCATCTGATGCAAAACATCACTAACTTGTACTTCTCAACATTCTTACTGCTGCTTTCAAAATTAAGTCATTTTTGCAAATCCAACAACAGCTTAGTTATGTTAATATTCTCTCGATCACCAGTGACTCCCTGCATTTGGTGCCTGGCAGGTGTGGTTGATTTTTGATGCATGTTCAGAGTAAGTCAAATGATTGTACATAAAAGCCCTAACACGTCAAACTTGATCACAGAGCCCACAGCGGGTGACACTGAGCACAAGCACATCTCCAGCTCCAGAAGACACGTTCAGCAGGACGCCGATCAAGCGGGTTTAAAGTACATCTGCTGTTAGTATCAAGTGAATTCTCATGGTCTTCTCCCATCTCACCTTCATAAAAGCATTTCGGAGTGAAGGCTAAGCTTACAGCATGGAGCGGGATAAGCAGCAGTGATCTTTATTGAATCAGACCGTCTGCTTTAGAGGCCCCTCAACATCAAAGCCAACAGCCTGCTTTATTTTAAAACATCAGGCCTGTGTTAGAGCGGTGGCAGATCCTACCCCATACCATCTCTCACTCTCGCACACCATCCACACATCCTTCCAGAAGTTACACCACTTCTATTTACAGCTCCACTCTTGCTTCTGGCTTCACAGGTGCTGTACACTGGATGGCGTTTCAGGATTGGGGTGTAATCTTAAACCCTTAATGACAACAAACAATGTTAATACTGCTGTATATGTCCAACAGTAGTGGTTAGATTATTATTTTTCAATTGCATTGAACAGCAAGGCCTAGATTCTTCAAGAAAGTTCTACAAGAAATGCATACAAAATAAAAATCGATGCTCACACTTTATATTAGGTGGCCTTAACTATTATGTACTTGCATCAGAAAATAATTACAATGCACTTATTGTGTTCTTTTGCTGCTATTGAGGTGGGATATGGGTATGGTAAGGTATGGGTGGGTTTATAAATGTAATTACAGAAATTAATTGCAACTATATATAAATAAATTTTGCATTTTCATTTAAACCAATGCAAAAAGCCCAACAAATGAGCGGGAAATATGCTGTTTAATTTTGACGTCAACATGAAACGGCTTCAATGATTCAGAGTCGACTCTTTCTTTGGAGAGACAATATTTATGCAGATTTAAAACTTTAAGGATTTTTTCAATCACTGTTACACACTTCATGAAAGGTTATTAAAAAAAAATTACATCGATTTTTTTTTTACACATCAGTGTAAAACGTAATGGTTCGATCATTGCACAGAAGAAAAAACCACCACCACTCAGGTCCAAAATATTTAGCAATGATGCAAAACCACTCTTTGGCTTTTATATAAGAAATCCCACAGTGCAGCTGACCACCTCTTCTGGTGTTATTCTCCCTGCTCTGTTTAGAGGTGTAGATCAGTGGTTTCAAGCGAGGTTGTTTTTAGAGCACATCCAATTCGCTTCTGCACTCTTTCTCTCAGCGCTGGCACTTTATGGGTGGTGTAGCACATTTCAGGAAGTGTCTGGCCCGCAATGCCGCAAGGGCCGCGGCTGCTTGGCGGGCTTAATTAGAAGGCAGCTTGTGCTGCGTGGAACCTGGAATAGCTGACCCGGACTGCCAGGACTAGCTCGAATGCCTGGGCTCATAGGGAGAGTTCTGCAGTCAGTGGCGTATTACCTGGCCCGATGCCTGACCTAGAGAAGGCTTGTTGGCACAGGGTGCTCAGAAATGGGGGAGGGGTTCGGGAATGACGGGCACGCAGCTGAACAAACAGGTCAAGTAGCTGACAAACACCTCAAAGGACTCTGAGGCTCAGATTAACCCATGCGAGAGGCCTGTCCATATAAGAAGGGCTGAAAACTCACACATAACCTTATGACCTTAGCCATGACCTCAGTCTTTCACCTCATAAGCGTGCAGCCTGGCAGATGGGGGGGGGGGGGGAGTATATTCTGCAACTTTTTTGACAAAAATATGCTGAATTCCATCCTTTAAAACTAGACCTCTGATGTCAGTAAATAGTCACAAACATTATGTCATTTAAACAGATACTTTAGTATTTGTTGAAATAAATGCTTGGATAGAAAACGACCATGACACATGAAAGCTCGGAATAGACAAAAGTTTGATGTAAATATATATTTGTTTTATTTTCATATCAACGCAGGACATTGTAAGCAATAAGGGTAAAATAGATGTTTTTATATTTATTCTGCATTGTAGAGTTTAAAAAATATTTTTTAATATGCAAATGCTACATTATATAATTAAATATGCTCTAATTTGCATATATCTACAACCTGGGAATTTTAGGCAAGTCATTTCATATTAAACAAAACTGTGAGCAGCTACAAAGTAATAGAAATTCAACACACAAAACAATAAATTGTAATGAAATAAACATTTATTAATGTGTTTTTAAATATTTTCTTTCCTCTAAGAAGGTTATATAAATCACAAAATATTTAAAATATTTAATAAAATAATAATAATAATAAGCTTTTACTTAACTAGTAATTTACAGCACATTTCACCACATTTTTTGTTGAAGTTTACTCTGAAGACATTCTTTCACCATCAACCACTCACAAAATACTGAACTACTGCTATGCCAAGTTCCCTTCGCACTGAAGGGGCGTCTGCCGTCTATTTCCAGCACAGAATGTCCTTGTGTGACATGAACAAGAGAAGACGGCCTGTGGGGCTCAGTGTACGTGACTGTGTCTTTGTACACACAGTTCAGATACGGTGTGTAATAATAAAGAGTTTTTGGTGGCGGTGAGGGGTTGCTACCTATTGTGTGTGTCGTTGTGTGCAGAACGACACAGGCCACATGGCAGCGATTCAGTCTGACAGGAGAGCTCAGCATGTGTGGACAGCAGGCCGAGCGGGGCCACGGCCGCACGCTTTGATCTTGACTCGCATTGCCGTCTGTTTTGCATTTTAGGTCTCGCTGAGCGCGAGGCATTGGATACACCTTGAACGTGAAGGGGCACTCACTTCTGTGCCCTGCCACCTCTTAAAGACCAAGTATCTCTTTTCAAAGCCGAAGGGGCCCTCTGTAACCCTACTGCCACAACCTCACAAATAACATTACAGCGTACACAGCATTAAAGTGCCACTGAAATGGAGGATTGAAATGGAAAGTGACACATGGAATATGCCTGTGTTAAGTGTTTAAGGTGAACTGTTTTATTGTGTAATGTGTTTGTGCTCATTCTGTAAAGAGCAACAGGTGGAGGACATCTTCAAGAACAGAACAAAAATAAAGGCTACACCTTCGCAACTGACTTCATCTAAAAGTCTTTAGGGGTTCTTGAGTTACTAAAATAAAATATCTATCTATTAAACGTTCCTTAAAAAAGAAAATTCAGTTGCTTTGTTTCCAGTTTCTTTTTAAGGAAAGAAATCAAATAATGTGCAAAATATTTGTAAATGTGTGTAGATGACACATTTAACACAACACATGTGGCACTTGTGCTGCGTCCGAAATCGCGTACTGCTTAAGTAGGTACTACATTTAAAATTGAACGTACTACCCGACCGCTAAAAGGTAGGTTCAATATAGTATGAATGTGGGTAGTATGAATGGAATTCGGACGCACTACATCCGCCATATTGATGTTGTCACGTGTAATGCGTCGTCACAACAACGCGACAATTTAAACTTTCCATAAGTCAGATCCGTTTATTTAGAATGTATTAAACAAGTGTAATTTAATCACAATTTAACAAATAAATAAATAAAAAAAGTAAATAAATCACGATTTTTTTCGGGTTCTTACACTTGAAATGAGCCGCGTCTCAACTTTCCGCCATTTTTCGAATATGATGCCTCCTCTCCCAGAGGCCGGTGCCTCATGGGATAGGAAAGTGTCCATAGTATGCGGGCGGAAGCAGTAGGTCATCCGAGTACTTCTCGAATACTGAATTTCGAATGCTATGAATTTGGACATACTACTTGCCTCGCATACTGTTTTTCGTGTACTACATAGTAGGGAAGTAAGCGATTTCGGATGCAGTATTGGTGTCGGGGTTTTCTGTCACACAGCTATATATTCGTTGCAATAGCCAACAATATATGGGTCAAAATGATGGGTCAATTGTTTCATTTATGCCAAAAATCATTAATAGATATTAAGTAATGGTCCTGTTACATAAATATATTTTGTAAATTCCCTACTGTAAATATATCAAAAGTTAAATTTTTAATATGCATTGCTAGGGACTTTTTTTAAAGGCAATTTTCTAAAAATGTTTAAAAAAAAATCACCCTCAGATTCCAGATTTTCAAATCTTAGCCAGATATTGTCCTTTTACTAATCTTGAATGGTATGCAATACGAGTTAAAAGGAAAAGGCTTATGGATACTATACTAAAAAGGCTTCTAATGCAGTTTGTAAAGACATCAAAATGATTTTTTTATTTTGTTATTAACATTTCAAATGAGAGCATTTTTAATTTCTGTATTTATTCCATGCCAGAAGATCTATATAACTAAAGGTTTATGTATAATTTAATCGGATTTATAAAATGTGAAAAGAAAAACCGTTTGGGCCTACTTCTTTGCCATGTCGCCAATATTTTTTTAATAAAATAAGTAATTGTATAACAAATAGTTCTTTACGATCAAATCTCAGGCACATACTTTTACTTTTATTTATTGTAAATAAATAAAATCAAACTTGCTTAATCAGCCATTTTCAGTTAGATTTAACGTTACTAAACGTGTCTGTGTGCCTGCTTTTGTGTGTTTAACTTAACTTGTATAATGTCCATATATGTTTTAATTCACTCCTTGATTTGTTTAAAATCTACGTTGTGATTCTGTCTTTGCGATTCAAACATGTTTATGCTGCATTCTATTCAACGACATGTTGCTAGCGCAGCAGAAGCAGTCTTTAATTAACGTACAACGTACACACGCTTGCAGCAGTTCTAATCATAGTAAAACCTTTTAATGGTATACAGATTGTGGCGTACATTTACTTCAGAAATACTTAATTGTATTTAAAAGTTTGACTAACCAAAATTGGCACTTTGGCTCAATACTAACTTGAAGGATCGTATTATTCATGTAGGCCTGGGATTACAATACGCAATCTGCCTTTGCATATTTGATTGACATGCAGAAAGCCGACTTATCTCATCCTACTGCAGAGTAAAAAAACGACAATGTTGAAGCAAGCTCACTAAAAAGAACAAATGTAAGTATTGGGATTACTGGGAACAGCACAAAGGACCGTGTCAGCCATTCATTAAAGAAAAAAAAACATCACTCTTTAAAAAGCGGTAAAAGAAACCAAACGTGAATGTAGCCATTACCACAAACACAATGGGATGAAATTAAATCCTCAGACACCCCTTAGGACAAATTTCAGGACAACATGGGACAGCCACAGGATTGTTACTCACGGATCTAAAGGAAAGTGCCATTAACCCAAACCTTCCAGACCCTGACTGAAGAACAACATCAATCCGCGATTCGACATCAAACAAACATTTGCAAAGTTATTTCGTTTCTCCAGATTCTCTGGAGAGCTTCTATTTTCACCTCTGGGTTATTGTCGAGTGTGTAATTTATTTCTAGACTGTAAATCGTCGGCAGCCCACAGTTAAGATTATAAGATATGTGGGGAGGGCAGGGGGAAGACAAGGATAGAACCTTTGCTGTCTGTTAGAGCCTCAAAAACAACTATGATGCTACAAATAGAGCAGTGTATTTGTCTGGAATACAAGGGCTTGTGGGACATGGAGACCAAATAAAAGAGTGAAAAAAGCAGGCCTCCAGATAAAGATTAAGTCAACAAACTGTACACACTAAATTTGACCAAAGAAAAATAAAATGACAGGCTTTCTAACACAGGAAGTCATACAGTTAATGGAAAGTGGAACAAAAAGAGACCCGAGTCCACTTCTAATGACAGTGATAGTGTAAATGCAAAGATAATTCATTTTTTTGTTGATGTAGTTCCTTTTGAAACAGGAAGTAAGGTACTAAAAAATAGGGTTAATTGTGCATTTCGTATTCCGTTTTCATAAACATTACAACCGTACTATGTTCTTTGCTGTCTCCAGAGCCAATTATATTAACATGATTTTACACAAAGCTCACACTCCCATAAATGCTCAGTTAAGTGTGTTTATTAACTCAATTTCAAGTAAAGCCTGGGCATGTCATATATATATTTACATGATAGCCACAATAATTGTGTGACCTATTTTAATTTGAATACAAAAAGTCTTTTTTTACGCCAATGATATGACTTGAGTTTCTTAACTGGAGCCCTTATTCACGAGACTGCAAAAATATTAGTACATAAAGAATTTATGCACAAAGAAATGAACATGACTAAGTAAATGTAGGTAAAGAGGCACACCCTTTTTCATTTTTATTGAACATTACAATAGCAAGAGGTTAGTACAATCTGCTGTTTGAAACGTTCACAGACATTTCATTAATAAATGCAGGATCATTTAAAACTAAAATAAGCATATATCTTGCATTTTTACAGTACTGCAAGAGTTTAAACTAAAGAGAAAAAAAACCCTCATCAATGTAATAACCTTCAGCATATTTGAATCAGAGTCATTTATAAATACACTTTAGAGATCCTCTCATTTTTCTGCCATTATAAAATACAGACCTAAAATATATTTTGCATTTCAAAGATGGACTAACAGTCTTTTTTTTTTAGCTTGCTTTTTGGGGTCTCATCTCCTGAGCACTACACATGGCATTAGAAAACACACAAAGCTGTTCACCTGTTAATACAGCTCAACCACAGAAGTGCACGATGCAGCTTTCAAACAAGGTCAAGTGAACTCACAGTACGCAAACGAAATGCATACTTGGATTACGCAACATGCGCCATATTCTTAGTACACTCACGAGCAGTGCAGTTAGTCGAAGTAGTGCACTTAGTATGACGCTGGACAAAAGTGCGTGTGCATCTAGTCTCATCAGAAGATCTTTCTGAGATCCTACTGCCATCAAATGTGGTGAAAGTGTAACAACCACAAATCAACTTATTTTTAACAGTGCATATCATTAGATTTGAGAATAGTCCCTCTCTTTAAATGTTTAATTCACCTAAAATTTCCTCACCCTCACATCATTCCAATCTGCACAAAATCGTGCTTTTTCATGCTACGTTAACAAATGGGGACTGAATCTTTCAAGCTATAAAATGGACGTAAATGCACCTAAGTGTCATGTGACTAGTGCACAAATTCTAAAGACCATTTTTTAAATTATACTTTGGTTCTTTTGAATTATTTTAAAGCTTATTATATGAAAAAATATTGACCAAGATACAGTTTGGAATGAAGTGACAGCGAGTAAATGTCAATATCTTGGGTGAACTATTCATCCAACTGAACTGTTATACGTAGCTTTACAAAAGTCAAATGAAAAGGCAATTCTTGTCATTTCATAAAGGATTCCATCCTGTATGCCACGTTGTCTATGCATTTGCAACTCAACCAGACTCACACCAAGCACACGCGTCAAAAACCTCTACTCAGACCTTTTTTTATAAGTCCCTAAACTAAACTTCTGCACAAAACAAGCATCTTGGCTATATATAAAAACATAATGGTTAAAGGAATATTAAACGTCAAGTAAGCAAAAAGCCGTTTACATTAATGGCCACCCTGTTTCAACAACCCTTAGCTTATTTACAATGATAAGGACGGTGCATATTATTTCAGAGAAGAATAGAAGTAGAGCATCAAGTCTTATCCAGCACATACTAGAAGCTGAGTTTCTTGGAAGCCCTCTAAATCCAGAGCAGTACACTAGTCCCGAAGTGCACTTGGCAAGTCCTTTTCTTAGCAGACGCCTTAGGCAAATTACCCTGCTAAGCCTACCCCCCCAACCCCCTCTCAAGTGACAGTAAAACAGATGACACCGTCTATGCTATGCCTATGATTGGAGCGCAAAACTAGAATGGTAGGTTTTCATAAAAGTCTGAATAAATAATAATATTGAGAATCATTGAATAAATGTGTTTATATCTGTGCAAGAAGAAAAAAGATGGAAGAAAAGACATATTGCAACCTTTTTGTCCCTTTCGGATTGTGTCCTACGATGACACAGCATCAAGCTTTTGCTATAAAGATCCAGGCGCTGACATATTGCTGCAGAAATAGAGGATGATTTCACACCGCTTCAGTCACTCAAGGTCCCGAGTCGACAAACTCCACCTTCGATTGCCAGTGACTGTCCGGCCACCGCCCCAGGAGGAAGTCTGGATATGTGAGTCTGGCAAACAGAGAGAGAAACAGTGTTTACAGGATCAAGAATGAGTGTGGCGGGAAATCACACAGCTGTCGGATGGCGGGACTGAGGTGTCCTCTTCACAATCAAAGGCAGCTGCCGGCCACGATAAGCAGCCCTCGGGGAGCCAGAAGCAGACAGCTCCTCTGTCCGTGTGTGGGAAGAATGAAAGCATTGGTATCATCCCAAAGTTCCCCGGGCCACCTGTCGCTAGCACTGCTCCATTACGGGAGGACATGTGTACGGTAAAAGTCAGTGGAAAACTGTGACCTCTCTCGGCACTTTGGTGTTTGTCAGTTATTGTAGTGATCCATATCTCACTCCCACACTCTGCGTGACTTCCCAGCACAGGCTCAGGAGGATTACTGGCAAGTCAGGAAACAAAACTTCTAAACTAAATCAAATAAATTATAAAACACCACCAAAAAAAAGAAGCAAAAATCTGCTCTGTGAAATGATATAAGCAGCAACCTCTCAGAAACAAATGAATAATACAATTTGAAAATAAATGTAAATATAAATAGAATAGTAAATAAAATAAATAAATAGTAATATATATTTTATTATATAGTATATTTTATAAAAATAAATAGTATAATAACATAAAATAGTGCTGTCGAATGTTTTATCGCAAAATATGTTGTTTATATATAATATATATTTATAAATCGTTTCAATTATATAAATATATGCATGTAAATGTGTTCAAGCAGGTGTGTGTATTTATATATACATAATAAACATACACAGTACGCACACATATATTATGTAAACAAAAACAAATATAAATAAAATATAGGGTTAAATTATTTCTGCAATGTAGAATTCAAAGACACCATGGAATCCATTCATAAAAACGGAATTTAAAGCAAAATGCAGAATGTTGCAGAATTTGTCAAATTTTGGATGAAAAAAAAATCAATCTTCCTTTATACACACTGATTGCATTGTTCAAATACATGGCTCCAATATTGTGGACTGTAGAGTTCTGCCAAAGCAAAAAGCATTTTTTGTGAAATAAATGTATCGGATATATTCTGAATGCTCAAAAGATTCTTGTATTCCTCTAGGATGCCTCTTCAGTAGATGTAAACTCTGCACCACAATACTAGGGGTGGTTGTGACAGGGAGTTGCTAATGTGTTCTGAGTGGTTTTTAGTGCTATACTATGTGGTTACCAGGGGGCCCAGGGTGGTTGCTTATTGGTCCAAGTCTCCATGATATTGTGGTCCGCAACTATGAGGTTCAGGTCTCCCCTCCAATAGAAGTCTACAGGCAGTCTAAATATACTTCACAGTGGTTTAAAAAAGCAATAAGAATGCAAAAAACATGAAATAAATATTATTATACATAAATGAAATATACATATAAAAAATTTATAATGTAGTGACTTACTTAAAAAAGTAATAAATAAAATAAAATAGAAATCCCTGAACCATCAACCCTATATCTGACTTATTCTTATATGTCAACAGTGTTTTAAAGTTGAACATGTTTCAATCTACTCGGTTTTATCTGGAATAGTTCACATGTGGTTGGGATTACCACTGCTGGAAATAATTACAAAGTCTTAACGTAACCTGGAGATTAGACGCAATTCTGTGTGGCAAACCATGAGATTCACTGACTTGAGATGGACATCAAGATTCAGCCAAAAAATTTAAGCAGTTGGATATAATCAGAAAACAGCTTTGTTTGGGAGACCAAAAATATGCCATTAAAATTCTTTCTTAATTGCCATTTAAAAAAAAAATGTGTGTATGATGTGTTAAAGAGCTGAAAACCAGAATGTTCAAACCAGAAGTGGGGCCGCAGTGCAGAAACAGATCTATGACAATGACCATGCTTCAGCTGTGGTTTTCGCATACTATTTCACTCACAACCACAATGTGCCATCCCTCGTTTCGGGAGGCTAAGTGGAAAAATAGAAAAGCGAGCAGTGACACCGATTAGTCAACAGCCAGAGCGGGAAGCAGAGGACATAAGAAGACTAGTTGCTCTCCAACAGCAATGATCCATGCGGATTTGGGAATTGAGCTGTAAGGTTTGAAATCTTGCCATCCTACTGCTCTAGTAGAAAAAAAACAGTCTAATCCACATTCCAGGCTATCTATTGGATAACATGTTTGTCAGAGCACCAAACATATAGAGTGTACACAGTTTCATGGCCACAATTATCCGGTATACACAGCAATAACTTTATGCTGTGCAGTTTAACTTGACTGAAGGTCAAGGGTCTTATGGACATCTTTTAAATTAGACAGGTTTTTACGTATTAAAAGACAAAACTTTTTATAAAATTATTTTTTTTTACATTACGTAAAAAAAATAAAGGAAATAAAAAAATAAACAAAAATTTAATTTAAATTTAATTTAAAAAATAAAACTGAATTACGGCCTAACATAGCAACTGTGTTAACAGATATTTAAACATAATATGAAGAGACGTTTTGGAGTTATGTTTGCTAGTTTAAGAGATTCATCAACGCCAGGCATGAAAGCCAAACAGCTTGAAGCAACAGATAGCCTCTGCTTCCAGCCAGCCTGTGTTGACAATAGACTGGATAAAGCGTACACTGGCTCCCGCAAGAACTGACTGGAGCCTCTGTTCAGAACGCAAACCCAACAAAAGACTATTCTAAAACGGGTCAATGCACACTTCCAGATGTGCTCTGAGCTACTAGCGTGAATAGAAACGGTTAAAACGGCACACGCTCCAAGAGCTGCGGACTTTGTTCTATCTCGCTGAGCTGCCAGTCAGCTCTGGGCTTTCATCTCATCAGACACATACACATACACACATACACAGCGGCACAATGCATGCAGGAATGAGAGGAATGTTTCTGGAATGGTACAGGAATGAGTTGGTGTCTTTCTGCTGCAAGGTTTCCTTAGAGTCATCAGGCCAGTCACAATCCAGCAGCGCAGTTCATTCTGAACAGCTTCATTTTCTAAGTAGCTGCAACCCATTATATACCGGAAACACATTAACTGAGTATACCAAAATGAAAAAGTATTTTAGTAGGCATTTGCCTACTAAGCTGTGTTCCACTGCTCACTTCCTGGGCATAAGGACTTTTGTAATACTTCAATAATAACCGAGTAATAATACAAACATTGAAAGTGATGACTGTAAAGGAAAGCACAGCTATTACAGTTGATCACACATAAATAAATAAAAACTAAAATAATTTAAATAATAAATAACAAAAAGGTTCATTGTGTAGTGAAGAGGAGTTCTGATGTAGGAACTTCTTACCCTGGCTTTACTGTCCTGGGCAGACATGTATCCCACACACATGCTCTCTGTAGTATGGCTCCATAGAAATTCCACTGTGAATAAAAGAACAACCAATAAAATAGTGTATTTGTATCATTTATACGTTCATATCTTTTATATACACTTGTATCTGGAAAACCACTTTTTTTATTTATTTGAAACTCGTCTTCCGAGATGGGCTTCAAATTGAAGTCAAGCTTCAACAATTGATCAACACAACAGACAAAGACTGATATTGAAAAGTACATTTCATATCGGTCTCAAATGTGTTCTTTCATTGAGTGTCAGCCGTAATCATAACAATGCCTTTATTCTCTGAGGCCAGACCACACTTTGAGACCTGTTTATTCTTGCTATTTGTGAATGCAGGGAGCTGCCATGTTTATCCCTGGATGTTTAAACAAAAACGCCTGGAAAAACAGTCAGCATCTTTAGACAAGAATGTGAGGGAGGCATCAGAAGAAAAAACAACATTATGAATGGCTTTCAGGGAATCTTCGGTGACCCAGATGTTCCTCAAAAATCTTCCGTCCCTGCATTTTTGTCCCGATGTTATAAAAACAAACCTTTTTTGCTACATATATTTATTTTAAAATATTTTTTATATTATATATTTAAAAATTACTAATTTTGTATGAATTAAATTTATATATTTTGTATCATATATATATATATATATATATATATATATATATATATATATATATATATATAAATACACACACACACACATACATACACAAATGTTGACATTAAACATTTTTTTAAATCTGCATATTAAGATATTAAAATGATTTCTGGTGGATCGTGTGACACACACACACACACATATATACCCAGCAGAGCCTGGATGTCTTCAGAGCGCTGGGCTTCTCCACATGTGCAGCACCTCAGAACGATCACCCCACCCAGAACACAGTCCTCGCCAGCCAGGAACGGGGAACCTTAAAAACGCAAACAAGCCAACTGCATTTCAACCATGACCCTCTTTCCACTACAATCAGTCTATTTAAATGTGAAGTAGAAATGAAAGCATGTTGGAGACGTCTAAGAAAATCCAGCGATTCGGTAAATGATTTATTAGTTATGCTCTGTACTGAGAAGTTAATGAAATGAGCGGAAAAGCCATACATTTCCGTACTTTCCCCTGCCAACCTAAACGACTGAAAACAATTATTCTTTCCAAAGCTTTTGTTTTATTAACCAAATGAGAAAAATTGGGAGCAGAGCCACTTTTCGCTCTTTAATAGGTTAATGATGGAATGAGTTATTTCTGTAACCCCTCACGGAGCTCTGATAAAGGGACTCTGTTGAGAAACGCATACTTTTCCAAAGAGGAAAAAACAAACAAACAAAAAAGGTTTTGAGCTGCAAAACGGGCTTCGAGCCCATTCAAATGATTACATCTCAAAACCAAAGGAGTGCTGGACGCAACCTAGGCATAACACATCAATCCACAGGAGGGATGAGTTTCAATTTCACCTCATATAGGTGCTCGGTTTATTGATTTTGCACATCGTGTTGTGTTCAGCTTGTTTACGCAGAACACGGCTCTTTTTATGACACCTCTCAATTAAAACCCTTCAATGAAAACCTGGATGGCCTTCACACAGAACACATCTTAACACCACACTTCAAAAGACATCTTTAAATAGATCTTTGTCCAACTTTCCATTAAAAAGCCTTTTATTCCTTTCCTCCGTTTCATCCCCACTGTTCGATAAAATTTATTACACAACTTTCAGAAACACTTGATTCTGATTGGTTAGTCACAGCGTCCTGCAGTCAAATAGTATAAACACGGTGGCACTCCACAGTCTCTTTGTTCTCACAGATTAAAATTATTTCAAATATTAAACTTAACTTATTTCATGCATAATCATCTGGTCATTTTCACAAACTGAATCATTTGGCAAAACAGACACAATGCAACACGACAACACGCAATGAAAGATATCTTTTTCTATATTAATCAGAGACAGCAATACAGATCAACAACAGATTCAATTTTTGGACTCTTTTCTATTTCTGTGAACTTGTGGCTGACAGCTTAATGATTATCTCATGTACGTCTGTGCATTAGATAAAAATAAATAAAAAGCATATACTAGGTTTTCTGAATAATGTTCAAAATGTTTTAAATTTCATCAATTTAGTGCTGTCACACGATTAATCACATCCAAAATGAAAGCTGCATACATGTTTTTGTGTACTGTGTATATATTTATTATGTATATCTAAGACACACACACATACAGCATATATTTAAAACAATATTTACATGCATTTACACTATACCATATATAATTATATTAAATATTTATATGTAACACATTTTTCTTAAATATATACATGCATGTGTGTGTATTTATATATACATAATAAAAATGTACAGTACAAACATATGCGTGTAAAAACGTTTTTTTTTATGCAATTAATCACGATTAATCATTTGACAGCACTAATTTAATTATTAACACCTATTTTGCGGCAAGTGTAAGACAGAAATGAACTTGCAGAGAGAGCCTCCGCCCACACACTATTCTGATTGGCTATGACTTAAGAATCATTTGGATTTGTCACCATGTCTCTACAATATCATGTCTCTACAGTTATTATACGGTGCAAGATCCATCCAAGACCTGTTTGCAATAGTGCAGATTATACATAATACTTCTTGATATTCTCTTTTCCTATAGTAAAATAATCCACCGTTTTGTTTTGGATATTTATGTAGATTTACACATTTCCCAAAGTTGTGGGTTTCCGTGCAACAAAACTATAAAGGTCACAGGCCAAAACCAGCAAATATTCCCACATGTATTTTGTGTGCTACATTCAATAAGAAATCCGAGCAGTCACCCGATTTCACAAGCCCAGAAAGGGAACCAAATGAGCAAAGCTTCTGAACATGAAAGCGAGCGACATCTTCAAATGCCCTGTCAACAGAGTATTTATGGCAACTGAAAATAACTGTGGCCAGAGAAATATGATTAAACCAAAAACTTGTGGAGCTATTCAAAAGAATGTTATTGATCCCCAAATCCAAACAAATAGAAAAAAAAAATGTTGCGGCTGCTGAATTTCTATTGCACTCATTTCCAGTCAAGCAAGTTGTTAATGATTTTGTTGTTCAGTTTTTGCTCAGAGCTGCTCTTACTCACTCAAACTGTGATGAAGTGACACTAGCTTGCTGAAGGAGAGAGAGAGAGAAACTTGAAAACAGGGTGACAGGGAGGGAAAGAGAGTCTTTGAGAGTCACTCACTGATGAATTTGTTTTGCATAGCCTCCAGTAGGGCCTGGTGTGCGTTTTCAGTCTGCATGGCAGTAGAGCACTCTCTGGCCAACATGGTGCGAATCAGATGCTCTCCAGAGCCTGCAATAATGAAGACAAGAAACATGTTTAGTAATCAGTATTTATTGTTACTTGACAAAACATTGCATAATCTTATTTATTGGTCCAAAAGGACTGAGACGTTTTACTGCTTGCATCGCTCTGCTTGCCTGTGTTCAAGGTGTTTCAGAAAATGGTACTGTCATACTGAATTGCAACTGCCTTTATTTTCATATAAAATGGAAAGTGCTGTTTATGCATCTGCATATGAAACTGAGAATGAACTTCCAATCACAATAATGTGAAAGTCTTTACTGTCATTTAATGCATTCTTGCTGAATAAAAGTATTTCTTTAAAAAAAAATCTTACTAACACATAACCTTTGAAAGGTATTGTATACATTTAAAAAGCATATATAGCAAATAGATTTGTTAGACTGATGGAAGACAGGTTGAGTTTATGAATCATCTTAAACAATTAATCAAAACAAACCCCTCTCAAGAGTCACGTCACCCAAAAAATATAAAAAATAAAGTTAAGAACAAACTCTTAACAAATTCTTATATACTACAAGTCAAAAGAATGGAAACAGTAAGATTTTTCATATTTGTCTTATGTTCGTCAAGGCTGCATTTATTCGTTCAAAAATAATATTGTAAAAAATTATTGCATTTTCTATTTTAATCTAATTTATTTCTGTAATGCAAAGCTGAATTGTCAGCATCATAACTCCTTCAGTGTCACATGATCCTTCAGAAATTATTCTAATATGCTGAATTCTTAGAGCTGGAAACTGTTTCTTAATATGTTTTGGTATCTGTGATTTCTTTTTTTTTTTTTGATTTTTCAATAAATAAAACGTTAAAAATAAGAGCATTTATTTTAAATAGAAATCCTTTCTAACAATATACACTACTATTCCAAAGTTTGGGGTCAGTAATTTTTTATTCTATTTTTATTTAAAAGAAAGAAAAAAAATATTAAGCTAAGATGTATTAAATTGACAAAGCGATGGCAAAGATTTATAGTGTAAGAAAAGATTTATAATAAATGCTGTTAGTTCTAACTTTTTATTCATCAATAACTGCAGTTTCCAAAAAAATATTTGCCATACCAACTTTGCCAATATTGATAATTCTAATAATAAATCAGCATATTAGAATGATTTCTGAAGGATCATGTGACAATGTGATGACTAATAGAAATTCAGAATTGTACCAAAAAATAAATTCTATTTTAAAGTATATTAAAACAAAAACCCATTATTTTAAAACGGTAAAAAATATTGCACATACTGAAAAAAAATGTTCCCTGTACTTTTGATCAAATAAATACAGCCTTGATGAACCATCTTTTAAAAAATATTACAAATCTTACCGTTTCCAAACTTTTGACTGTTAGTGTATATATATATATATATATATATATATATATATATACATATATAAAATGATACTATAATAATATATAGATATAAAATATAGCACAACCTCCTTTCTACATTCCATTCCATATTTTACAATACCTAGGTACTAACCCTGAACCTATACCTAAACCTAAAGCATTAACGCATGTAGTTAATACATTCCAACTACTGTATATGTACTATAAAATTTAATAATAAAAATGAATAAATAAAATTCAATGGATTGAAAAGTTAGGTGTCCCCACAGGAACAACATTAAAAGAATGTATAAAAACAGTTAATCTCACAGTCAAGACGCTAAAGGCTGTCAAAGTCATTTGCCTTTCAAAGGCGAACGTGTACAGCAGCCCGTTTTCAGAAGGGAGGGAGTGTAAAGAAATGCCTTGAACACAAAACGTCTGGCAACCGCTCAAGCCTAAGAAACCATAAAGCCTTAAGAAAATAGCCGTGTTGTTTCTGTAAACACAAGCGCGAGCCTCGTAAAATATCAGGTAACTACAACAAAACTATGTGCGGGGGTTGTTGCCATGACAATTAGATGCTAATTTCTTTTCTGTTCTTCTTTTTTTGTTGTTTTAACAAAAGAACGAGCAAACGACCGGCTCCACCGTTGGCTCACTATTTTCGAGTTACGGTAAACCCTTGCATTCTCTCTGGAGAAATGGACGTTACTGGCAACAATACCACAAGTTAACAGTTAATTTAACAAGCAAACAGTGCCATGATAGTGCAAACTCAATTTCCACTGGAAAGTAAATAAAATACAACAAACCAGAGATGGCATGAAACGGGCAAACGTAGCGAAAGCGATCAACACCGACTCGCCTTTCGCCCTCAGCGAAACCGCAGCGAGCGCTGCAGAGACTAACAGGGTTGACCTGACAGAAAGCAAGCTCTTTGTGTCAGTTTGAAGCCAGAATGATTGTTTTTCTCCTCCTTTTGATAGGAACGCCTTTTAAGTTGGGAAATGAAAAGCAGGTGCACCGCTGGAGCGCACACTCGAACGGCCTGTCCTCACCGCCATGCGTTTTCAATTTTGAGGAGGATGAAAGAGAAATGCATGCTGAAATGGCCATGGGGGGAGAAGGTGATAAAATGTGTGATTCTGCTTTTGTTTTTGGAATGGCGGACGATCAAAAACAAAGAGGCACAAAACACAATGTGAGTTTCGTGCCTGTTGCACGAGTTTGTGTGATTAGAAAGTGAAACTTTCAACAGGGAGCACACATGTAAAACAGCGCTCGTAATATTTCAGACCTGTTGAATCAAGCAATAGTGCATATATCTCACAGGACCTGTAAAAAACATGCCTGGGTAATATTTCCCATCAGAATCAATAAATAAATTGAGAAATTGTATAAGAACACTTGGATAATTGCCAAAAAGATTAATGTGAAACACACAAAAAAGTCCTTTAGTCCTAAATATAAATGCAAACTAAAAATAACTAATATATATATGTTTTTTTTTAATGGAAAAGCCACAAATTCCAGTTACAACGAAGCAGCCTAAGACCAAGCAAAATCTCCTAAAAAACATGTGTGATCAACATCCCCGGCAACTTCTTTTCTTTTAACCAGAGGAAGCCCTACATGCTGCACCCCTGTGCAACATGCCAAGCTTGAATGAATCTCAGTCTCTATTCAGTGGGCCAGGTGTGTTTTCACTGAAGGGCTCAGGCCAGGCCAAAGGTGCTTTCACACAAGGGTGCCGCAGGACAAAGGATGAAGGGAAAGAAAAGAAATATGGCCTTCATCACAGTATAACGCTCTTTGGAAGTTGTGTAAGTGATTATGGCATGGGGAAGCATATTAACAGAGGCTACAGTTTGACAATTCAA
This sequence comes from Enteromius treurensis, assembly GCA_032275025.1. Taxonomy (NCBI): domain Eukaryota; kingdom Metazoa; phylum Chordata; class Actinopteri; order Cypriniformes; family Cyprinidae; genus Enteromius; species Enteromius treurensis. Next base: position 12,427,449 of record JAUCMU010000024.1, on the reverse strand, counting down.
AGCCAACCAGGGCTTTTTTACAAGGTGTCTGGTTGTTAAAAGCAACGTCGTTTCTTGTGAAATATTATAATTAAGTTACAGGTGCAGTTATGCTGAAAAAGTTATTGTACCATGTCTTGGTGGTTAACAAAGTAAGTGCAAAATTAACAGCACAGAATAGGGAAGATGGAATAAATTAAACGTTTAATACATAGAACTTCAAAGTAATGCACTTACCATGGCCATATCAGGCATGTGCACATATAATTCAATCCCTTACTGCACCATCGAAATAAAGAAACAGCTATGGTATAAAACAATTTTACACATAATTATTTATCATTTGCATCACACTTCAAAAGCTCGGGGTCAGAAAGATTGTTTTCTTCACTAAGGCTGAAAAAAAGCATACACTGTGCGCAACATATCAAAAGAAGTGACGTGTTGTGATGCGGCATATAAACCCAAACATAGATTTCATCTTTACTTTAAACTTGACCTGAAAATAATATCTCCTATAGCATTTATTCAAACACAATCGTCTCGTCCCCTTCCATGTCTAGCCGTGAACAAAAATCTATCTTTTATCATGACTGCTTTAAGAAATCCAGACATCCTCTATAGCCACAATAGACATGTGTGCTTGCATTTGTTGTATGGAGATGCGAATCATGTCTGTGGCCTATTGACTTGGGCACAGAGAAGATAAGAGAGAGCATCTCGTTTTATTCATGTGACAAAAAGCATTAGTTTAAAACATGAAGTGCACGGCCTTGGGCCCCGCTCACGGCAGGAATCCCAAGTAAAGCAGGAAATCTTTTTTGCTCTTGAAATACAAAGTAACTGGCTAATGGCATTAAGACGTTGGAAAGGATTAGGGATGGGTACCGAAACTCAGTATTAATCGGTAACGGAGCTAAATTATAAAAGACAGAAGTATCGATAAGCTTTGACGTTAACGGTTCTGCTATCAGTAGTGCAGAAAAAAATACAATACAATTTATTACTAAATAATCGTTACCTAGCATATTTTAACCTTTTGTAATTTGCATTAATATTAAAAGACATTTGCCTGCGCTTGCTGTTGGCAATCTCACGCGCAAAATAAAAATAAATAAATAAATAAAATAATATATATATATATATATATATATATATATATATATATATACACAACATATAATTAGAAAATAAAAACAAAGCTAATTATAGCTTTATAGATTACAGATTTATGTATCATGTCCTTTTGCAGAGATTCGGTTCATTTTTGCTCCTGTTCAGGAAGCAAAGGCAGAAAATCACATTTTGTTGATACTGTCAGTGCAATGATATATCTTACCTTTATCAAATAAAATGACAACGAATGCTATTTTGTTTCCACTGAAAAAATAAAAGTGCTTGCACTGGTGCCTCCGTGTCCTGGAGCAAGCTTCCAGTCTTAGAACACATTTGGATATGCTAATTTATTATTATAGTGAGGTTTTTATTTAAAAAGGCTTCAGCTTTTCTGCTGCTGGCCGATTGTTACTTTAAAAAACAACAACTTATAGGCTATTTAACAAACAAGAATGCCCCAAAAGTTTTTCTAAATTGACTTTAAAAAAATGAAATAAAAATAATCATTTTGCCATTACACACAAAACGAAACTATTTTAATAGTAGAATGGTCAGAGCGGCAATATTTCGATTAAGGTGGTTACATGTCAATATTTCGATTAAAAATGGCGTAGATAAGTGTTAATAAGATTATGCTTACTGCGATTATGAGCATAATCGCATTCTTTAAATCGTAATGAGTTTAATCGCAATATTGTCAAAATCTCATTATAATCGCATTAAAAGGGTCCATTTAAACGCACTCAATGACCCATTAATGGTTAACTGAACCTGTGCAAAACCTGTAAAAAGCAGTAAATGTACAGTAATGTCACACTAATATGACTCCAGTGTTTTTGATACCTGAGGTACTCACAGCTGTAGAGTAAAGGCTGACATCACGGGCGTTTTCAGCCCAGCAGCCACAACCATAGTGAGCAGCCTGAGACACAGAAACATTTGAAGAAACATTTTGAACAGAATATCTCTGCTGCAGCAATAATTAAAAAAAAAACATTCATGATTATGCATCCAACTCAATTATTAGTTTATGTTTGTAGCATACAATTCTGGGTAACACTTTATTTTTTGGATCAATTATTTTGTATTTGATTTATTAGCATGCATATTACTAGCATATTAGCTGTTTATTGGTATTAAAAATCAAATATTAAGACCTTATCCTGCACACTACCATATTTTAGATCCCGTAATCATACCCCATCGTGTTCCCTATTCTGAAGTGAAGTTACCCAACACGGTTTAAAAGTCTGGGGTAAGATTTTAAATTTTTTTTTTTTTTTTAAGAAATCAATACTTTTATTTAGCAAAGATGCGCTAAATTAATCAAAGGCTGCAGTAAAGGTTTTTACATGGTTACAAATAATAATAATAATTAAAAATTCTAATAAATGCTTTTGAGCTTTCTATTCTTCAAAGCATCCTATAATAAGTGAATGGTGTTATACCACCAACATAATAAACAGCACAACTGTTTCAAACACTGCTAATAAGAAGAATAAAAAGTCTTTCAAATTGTAGTAATATTTTACAATTTCAGAGTTTACATAACTAACTATTATTAATTATTAAGTAATTACTTAGATTTTCACTCTGTTTAATCAAATGCAACCTTGAGCATAAAAGACTTCTCTCAAAAATAGACAATAATTTAAAAACCTTACAGACTCCAACCTTTTGAACAGTGGTGTAATAATAAAAATTTTAAAAGTAATAAAATAATAAAATTTTGTTGTGCTAATTTTTTTTGCTTAGTATGAATAGGCCTTTTTTATGAAAATCTAATTATGCAATAAAACATGTGAATACTATTAATGGTAATTACACTGAGAATATATTATAGTGATAATAGTAATGCATATTTACTAATAACAGTTTTTTTTTTTCATCACTACATCACTGATATGCTTATTTATTGTATAACATTATTAAATAGAATATGCTCAGACTAAGGAGCAAATCAAAGGTCACCTGTCCCACTCGACCCGGGTGTTTCATGGCCAGGCCTCCGCTGGAAACCGCAGCCGCCACATTCCCTTCCCGATCCACCACGACCGCACCAACCGTGTCCAGACAGGCCGAGTTATTCTCCTCACCTTCCACCATGATGTCTCCTACTGGCTCCAAGCAGCCGAAATCATTCTCCTGTGCACAAAATTGCCATTCAATTAGAATTTCCCAACGTGCTCACTTTTTGAGATCATTTACACAGTGAAATCAAAAATAAATGTAAGTGTCAATGTATCTTCATGCTAAACCAGGGGCTAAAAGAGAGGAACAAAGAGGCTGTGGTTACTGGCAACAGCAAAAAAGGCACATATCCAAAGCCCAGAATAATACTAGACTGAAACACATTGAACATAGCTTGTCTTGCAGTGTTTTTGTCTTGTCTATGAAGGCGGCTTTCAGACCCAGCTGGCTACCATAACCAAACTTTCTGACAAACCTGGGAACTGTAATACTCGTCGCTATCTAACTTGAGCAAATAAAGCCCAATTACATATCAGCATCTGAAAAATGATCCTTGTGCTCTCGTTTAGAATGAGTAAAGTGGTCATTTTTAAAGGACTGTTTTCATTTGCTGATTGCTGTGTACTTTGGAAAGAGCGTTGATGTGGACTGAAAGACTTGTAGAACTGTTTGACAAATTGGCCGTTCTTGAGAAACTGCGGAAGGGGACAGGATGACTTATAATTTATTATTCCATCTTCCCATGAACAGAGTGTCTCTACTGGGCCACGGATCCTCTGACCTCGGCTGATTATTATGTGCAATAACTTTCTAAATTATGAGCGAACAGGCAAAAACAGAACGTTATTATTGATCTCACCATCAGCGATAAATCTGACAAAATCAACTCCAGCACAACATCTGCTCACAGACCTTTCCAAAGGGAAGCATCAATTTTCCTCTCTTTTATGGGTAACTGTTTATATAACCTTTATGTTTTAAAAAATGATTCTGATTTGTCTCTATTTTTGATGTGTCATGAAAGCAAGTTGGTAACAGACTTGAAAGGAGTTGAAATGTTTTCATCTTTAAAAAAAAAAAAGAAATAAAAACTCCCAGTTGCTCAAAATTACTGGATTTATCATCTCCACTGCAGAAACACTTTTCATGTCATGCCATCATTTAACAATACTCACTGAAAGTAAATATTAAGACTTAAGGCACTAAATTCCATCACATTTCCAAGTCTAAAAACATGGGCGGCACTAGGGCTGGGTTTCCGGGGCACATGCCCTGAATAGATTTAGTTAACCCCCAAATGTTTTTTAAGCACCTTGCCTTTCACCCCAAGTTTATGTCTGGCTATTCGTGGTTTTTGCAAAAGTATTCTAAGACATAAACCTTGCCATGAACCTTGCGAACTTTCGCAAATCCAGTAATTACTTTTCTTCCCAAAATCCCTCATCGTGTGAACTTCTATACGTCTAAAACAGCATTCAAAAACTCCAGGCAAGACATGAAATACAAAATTCCGTAATATTCCCAACTTTCCCCCAAAAAAACGTCAATGCTAAAGTCATGTTTCTACAAAGCACGAGTGCACCCACCCACATAACAGAAATGACATCTTAGTTCTGCAAAGCACTTTAAATGCGTTAAAAATGAATGAGAACCCATAGACCCCAGGCTATCCATGCGATACAAATGCATTTCATCCCCAGTAAAACAATAAATATGGCACTTATAAAATCAAACAAATCACAGGCCGCCTGAGAGGAGACTGGGGGATGTGTTGTTATCTTAATGACCATTTAATGCACAGCTCTGGAGAAAAGTCTTTACTGAACTGAACTGAAGAAAGAGCATGTGGCATCCCAGAGGCACAGATCATTCATGCAGACAGAGCCAACAGCAATCACTTACTTCAACCCGATGCTATCTTTAAAACAAACCATACAAGGTTCGAACACCGAACATGAATACCGCAAGTTAGACCGCAACGTATTTGTCTTTCCTGTCGAAAAACATTTTCGCCCACATTTTCAGACACTGTAATTTGCAACTAATGACCCTGGAGTGACCCGCGTTTCGCTTTCTCGTCGGGACCACACAAGCATCACATCGTGGACGGATCTGCGCTGGAACCCATTTTCCCTCGACACCTGCATTCCATGTGTACCTGTCAAATCGCTTCCTTGAAAACCTACCAAAAAAGTAGGAGAGATGCTTACATGTTCAAGCACATTACAGGAAATAATTCGGTGAAATAACTTCAAGATGTGGGCGCGGGAGATCGGGCGGCAGGGTGGACGTGGTGCTGAAGCGCCATGGTCTCAAGTGACATCAAAACTCCTGTATCATCCACAAGGCCCCAATCAGGAAAACCTGTGATTTTTAGTTTCTTTAAAATAAGATATAAATGGTTCATGCAGGGTCATAGTTCACACCAAAATTTAAATCTTATTATCATTTACTCAACCTCAAGTTGTTTCAAACCTGCATATATTTCTTTCTTCTTCTGAACACAAAATAAGACGTTTTAAAGAAAGTTGGTAACCAAACAAACAGCTGAACATTCTTCAAAATATCTTCAAGTTCCACATTAGAAAGACAAAATATATATATATGCATTTGAAACTGCCCAAATTAAATAGCTAAAGAGGTCTTTTCCAAGTCGATCTGTTCACATCTACCTTGTGAACTTTTCAGGTCAGTGACAAGGAGCTACAAAAGATCGTCAGAGAACTGTGTCACCCAAGTCAAATTCCTTGTGTGCAGTGCCATGTCAGCAGTGCAGTAAGTATACGTAAATGTGTTTCCTGTGATTGTGAGTAATTGAGGTCTCCACACCCCCCTTCAAGGTCGTCATTACCCGACGGGTTTCCTCCTCTGGTTATATGCGGTGGTTTTGAATTAGAGGACTGAACAGATGCAGATCCTGTTATCAGTCGAGTAATAATGTCAGAGCAAATGCTTCTGCTGCACTGTGTTTAGACCTAATTAAATGTGCTGAACTGAATGGGAGGGTGGATACCTATAGATCATTAAGCATTTATAGGAGAAACTTGCATATTTACTTGTCTTTTTTTAATCAGGGAGAACGCCTATGCCAAAATTCAACAGCATATCCTGAATTTTAAAGTTTGCCTTTTGATTAAAAAAAACTCTTAGCATCAACACTGAACTGAATATTTATGCCAGAAAGCCTGCCCATACTGAAATCTCATTGGTCCTCTCCGCATAACTTTGTATTAAATATCAAATATGGACATCAGTGATTTAGATTCACTCACATGTCCACACAATTGTCTTTTCCTCTTCGCCTCAACCTGCTCCGCCAGCTCCATCTTCCTTTTGTTCCTCTTGTAGCCTGACAAACTGAATTCTGTAAAGTGTTAAAAAAGGTGTGACAGTCAATAACAGATATTACTCTACTGCCAAACAACTGTGTGTGTGTGTGTGTGTGCGTGAGTGTTTGCCAGGACCCACTAAATGCTGACAACTGCTTTGCTTCTGTGGCCTTATTGCTTTGATTATTAGTATTATCCTTCATGATAACATAGTGCAGCAAGGGTGTGTGTTTGGCGAGGGAGCCTTTATTCACATAATAAATCAGTCTGTTGGTGGAAATGTGGTTGAAATCCTCAAAGTCTCCCTAAATAATGGGACATGTGTTGGAGTGAGGTCATGGTTTTGGCATCAGATAATTTCCAACGCTGACAACACACACTCTATCTCGATCTGACGCGCACACACACACACTGGGAGTCGGCATGGAGCCCTCTATTAAAGTATAAAAGCCATTGTTTACCAAGCGCTGCATTCGACTCTTAATCAAAGAAAATGAATCAATGAAATGGGCACAATTAAATCATTTTGATAAATTGAACCGAATGCAATTAGAGCTGGTAAAAATAACACTGAGTCAATGATTTAAAAATAATCCAGCAGATGAGATGCCTTCTTGCCAATCATTATTCAATGAAATTATTACGTGCCACTGTCAAAGACTCAAAACTGAGATAAAAGGCAGTGGTTTTGGTAAAAAGCCTTAACACAGAAAGCTTTCGAGCTATTCCTCATCTATACTATATTTTAATAAAACCTGTGTAAAAGGACAATAGATTTTTATTCCCTGAAGGAAATGCAAGTGCTATATACATAGTATGGAAAAAAAAACACTATGCAAGTCAATGAGGACCAGCAGCTGAATGTCCACACACTAAAACAGGTCTTACTAGCATTAAAAAAACCTATTTCCTCAGTATAAACATTTCTTGTCTAATAATACATTCATAGAATTAATACTTGAGAGAATAATATCAGGCGTGTTTTAAAAACTGCTTACAATAACACAGTCAGTGTCACAGTGTTGTGTAACAGGTTAAAACTCCACCTCAGACCTCATTACATTATATAACAGAACAAACCACAAGCTCTTCTATTAACCTCTTACACTCTGCGGCCGTTTTGGGGAATTCCCCCTGCATTTTTCCTACCAAATTAAAAAGGGTCCCAT
>JAUCMU010000024.1:12376389-12390964 GCA_032275025.1 Enteromius treurensis | reverse complement strand
TGCACGTTGGATGGGTTAAATGCAGAGCACAAATTCCAAGTATGGGTCACCATACCTGGCCACAAGTCACTTCACTTGTTTTTTTTTTCACTTCACTTTTAATTCTTCACTTAATACTTTTTTATGAACCTAGACTTGGACTAGATGGATATAAATAGTCACATTTAGGACACCCTTAGTTTCTTCTAGGACAAGACTTGAGGCCTGTTCACATCAAGTAGCAAGGTATTTGCATTTTGGTGCAGTTTAATGCTGAACTCTGTCTTCCTCTTTAAAAAAATCACATACAGAATCCTTTGATGAAAAGAGCATTTAATGTAAGGGAGTTAGATCCAATGTTGTTTGAATTCTGTTACTTTTTAGTTTCAAATAGATTTTTAAATGTTCATTTCTAAAATGTGATTCTCACTATGATTCCATAGAACTATGTATAAACAGTTTTTGAGTTGGAAAAAAAAGTCTTTCTTCTCTATATTCTAAATCAGTGGATTAGCAACTGCATTTAAATTCATTCCACACAGTTTTACTAATTTCGTTTTGGCTCTGATTCACAGTTAATTTTATTTCCCTTTTTTAATCTTGGGCTGACAATTAAAGAAAAAAACTAAATTACCAACAGATGTTGTGTGCTTTTTTGGCACATAATTAGATGATACAACATTTATATAAAGTTATTTATGAAAATTTATGTAACGTATGATTAAAAAATTGCAAAATTGCAAATTACTCTATATGCAAAACTCGAGTCAATTGTGAGAGGTACTTGCACTTGTGTATGGCAAACCATGTTAAATGCCGGTGTATGTTTACATGTGAAAAGTGGAAGTAATACTGGAAGTAATCCTTCTCCTGAAGGGCCAGTTAAAGGAATAGTTCACCCAAAAAATAAAGTTTCTGTCATCATTTACTTACCCTCAAGTAATTCCAGACCTGTATGAATTGCTTTGTCCTGCTGAACAAGTTTGTAACCAGGCTGTTTTGGGTCACCATTGACTTTCATCCAAACAGCCTGGCTACAAACTTACTTCAAATTATCTTCATTACAAAAAACTCATACAGGTTTGGAATTACTTGATGGTGAGTAAATGATGACAGAAGTTTTATTTTTGGGTGAAAATTCCTTTAAATACACCTGAAGCAGCTTAGAGAGGTTTTTAGAATTGCTGGAAACATTCAGGTAGTTGTGTAGGAAAGTTTGAAAAGAAAGAGAGCTAGACATGTGGACAGCTGGAGAGATTTTTAGGCTGTTCCATGTCATGTGTAGCAACAAATATGACAACGAAGAAAGCTCCCAGTCTCCCAACTCCCAGACATACTTCTTTCTGACATGCTACTGTTTGCAGCTGGAGCCGAGGGACATCATGCATCATCTGTGAACCTCCAGGCTCATCACATGTACACTCAATCTATGTGCGCCGCTTTAGACGCCTTCAGCAATGTTCTCCACGCTGTTCCCCCTAATTGTTCCTTTGTCGGTGTTTACAAAATGTTTGTTTGCTCGGTCTTCTTTGGCTTTGTTGTTCAAAGCTTTCTATAGATAATGGATTTGTGTGTTTGATGTGAGCACCGCAAGCCGAGCAGATTGCTAATTTATTTCGTTCTGGCTTTCATTGATAGACTGTGGATTTGGTTTCTGCAAAAGCATCAGAACGGTCCAAAAGGATTTGATGCACACATCAAACACTGCTAAATACAAGCAGAGCAAAAACAGAAAAGCATTACACTGTCCAAATTTATCAGCAATTTGTCTGCAAGTCAGTTTTTGTACTATATATTTATAGCCTGCACTGTACGGTTTAGACAGCAGCTGTTGGGTCTCTGTAGTCCAGTTCATTTTATAGTTTTACAATTTCCTAAGGAACATTAAATATCGACTTTGTTTATAACTAGTTTGAAAACCCTTTTGATAGCTGTCATTTTCTTGTTCATCAACAAAGATGGATGCTTAGTTTTTTCATTCAGCTTGGTTTCTGCTTAACCATAAGTCTTTAGTAAGTGATATTTCACCAATATGGGGACCATAAGTACTGTAATGCATGTAAACGTTAATCCAGTTCTAACACTGTTAAATCACTGCATTTCCTCAGGCTTTATATATAGGATGTGTCTTTTCTCCAGCAACCTCCTCCTCTTCCTCTCAGTTTGCAAACAGAAGGTGTGCTCCTGCAAACGTTTAATTTTCAGCTAGAGAAACTTCTCACCTATTCTGATGCTTCACAGGAAATTGCTTCTTTCTCTTTTTTCGCTCTTTGATTATGTACATCCGCAATTTATTTCATTTTATGGAAATTATGAGGAATATCAACATATGAAGCTTTCAGGACGCTCTAATTGCCATTTTATTTTCTCTCAGAAGAGGCTTCCTCATTTTGCAAGAGTTTACATGGGCTTTCACAGGATTTTTATAGCAAAAGTCTTATAATAAATATAAGAAATTATCTTATAAGTAATATCTGAGCACCTGTTCAATCACTTGTGCTGGTAGATCATAGAATGGGCCACAAGTTAGGATTTTGGTCGGTGTAAAGTTTTAGTTCCATTTTTTTCTTCAAAAAATTTGTAGTACAAGTACAATGAATGTCTTACGAAGTATTTATAGCCTACTTTTGCCCTTTGTGAAAGTTATGCTGTGTGTTCATGTCTTATATGTACCATTGGCTACACTTAATTAGATAGATTCCCTTCAAAAATACCACAGAGCCTTGTTTGAATGTCTAAAACTGTGATATTTTCAGCTGTTTTTTTGTTTTTTCAGACAGTGCCATTAAAATGAAAATTTGATGTTTATTTGCTTACCCCCAGGGCATCCAAGATGTAGGTGACTTTGTTTCCTCAGCAGAACACAAACTATTTTTAATTTTAACCGTGGCAGTCTGGTAGTCATTTAATGGAAGTGGATGGGCACCAAACCTTTCAAAGTAAAAAAAAAAACATGCACAGGCAAATCCAGATTACACCCTGTGGCTCATGACGATACATTGATGTCTTAAGACATGAATTGATCATTTTTTGTGAGAAACTGAACAGTATATATATCGTTTTTTACCTCTGATAGACAACCATGTCAAAACCGTCACTGGCTCGCGCTCTGGCGTAGGATACGCAAACGCCGGAAGTGACCTGTTGTGAACCGATCTGTCAGTCTCAATTTGGGTAAAAAATTCCTGCAATTTCAGTGCATGATGCTTGATATATCCACTAATCTCAGCATCTGTCTGTTTCCTAATCAAATATAAGATCGGTTAAGATTAAGGATATCTTGGATAAGGGGGTGTTTATGTCACCAAAACCCAGCCTTCTGTTCCTCTGGTTTGCAAACAGACGGTGTGCCCAATGCATTAATATCTGGGCCGTTACTTGTCAGTCCTTGTACACTAGGGTTCAAAACAAGGTTGTACTAGACCAATGCACTTAACCGCAGGTATTAACTTTACTGTATTATCAATAAATAGAGTCATAAACCTATTCTTACTGGCTTGAATATTTTGACATTTCATGTAGGACTTGTAGAACCGTTTATGTAATTGTGAAGTCTTTTTACGGTATATAATATTAATGCCAAAGTTCTTTTTATAAATTCTGGCGATACACTGCTTCATATACCAGATATAGGAAGTGAGATAAGGTCTATTGCAGCTTAGGATATTTGGTTTGTTTAGTCATTGATTAATTGATTGCGTTAGTTCTTGTCACAGTTATTAAAATGTTTCGTTACACTTTATTTCGATAATCAACTATCTGCTTTATAACTTCTAACAATTTATTTTGGTGGGTCCACAATGCATGTGCCAACTTATTCTACTAACCCTAAACCATAGTTACTTATAGTTTAGTTGGATACCTAAAGTGGATGATCAAAATAAAGTGTAACCAAATGTTTCTCCAGTACAAATAAAAGTTTCTTTGCGTTTGCTGAGTTGTCTTAGAATTCATACCTATTTGCATTGTGCAACAAGTGTTTACTAAGCAAATAATGTATATAATGCCGTTGTTAATTGTTTTGTGAGTCCCAAAGGACATCAAAAAATGTAGATAATCTTCAGCCTTTGCAGAAGCGAGAATATCAGTGAAAGAATCCACCTCTGTAAACTCAGAAGATGACAGAAAGAGAGCAGAGACTTTGGGAGGGAAAAGATCACAGACAGTGCGCAGAGAGGAGGAGAGGATGCATAGAGAGGTGAATATACAGGAGACAGACCAAAAGGAGTCACACTGTTTGGGTAGAAACCTAAAGGATGATTCTTTGTGGCACCAGTCAAGGTTCAGAATTTCAATGTCCTATCAATTGCTGCACTGTGTCTGTAGTCTAGAGTGTATCTTACCTGTACCTATGTAGACCATGTCCATTGAATGCAATACTAAATCTATACAAATTTAGCTAGTGCAAACACATGGAATGACAAATAATGATTCCTTAGTAAAATGCTGCATTGAAAAATAAATAAAAAAATCTATATTTCACATTTTTACACCCCTGAAACAGCTTTTGCGACCTGCATTCTAAATATGTTGTGTTTACCTTTGTGTCTGAAATGCTCTCAGTACATGCTCTGTTGTTCAAGATCCCAAGCCTGAGTATAAGATCAGTACCCTGCTGTTGTTTTCTACTGGGGGTGTTTCTGGCATTTTACAGGGTTTTGACTTGTACACGCTCTGCTATTCAACAAGTTGTGAACGAGGCTCCATTAAATATTTGGCTTTCTGTCCAGAATCCTGTTGAGCTTGACGGAAAGTCATCTTCGTTTCCCACCAAGCTGCTTTTCCATCCCTGTGTGAACGAACTGAGAATGAAGTGCTCGTATGTAAATCCTCAAATCTACATGTGCACATTCTATTTAATTTCACAGCTAGCTGAGTGGCCCTAATCGCATCCAGACATTTGGGTCCTTTGCTATTCAAATCTAATAGACGCTTTTGGAGATGCGGGACATTGTGCAGTTTAGTCTTTTTGCCTTGCCGCCTGTTGGAGGTCTCTTGTGTCAAAACCGTGGCAAAAATAATTAAAACCACTCTTCAAAACAAAGACTACAGCAATATGGTTTTGAATATAAACCTAATTGCTTCGCTCTTTTGTGACCATGCCTCTACCATGCAGTGTAAATATCATTTAGAAGAAATGTTCTTTTTGCCCCTCTTTAATCCTTTTAATATAATGACAGATTTTGAATTTATATATTGTTGAATGGTCTAAAATAGAAGTTATTTTCCTTATGCAGCTCTGGAAAGGTTTCTGACCAACTCAAAAGTGACACAGAAGCACTAAAAAGCAATCGTCTCTCAGGAGAGGGTCACAAGGTAAGCATGTGTTAGTCTACACTTTGCACTTATATCTATTTCACTATTTTATATGTTTCAATACTAAACCAAATGTTCTCTTCAAAAAACCGTACTTTAAATCTAAGAGAGAAAAACATGCTACATTGTGTCTGTAACTGGCTGGACAGTGCAATTGTAGGGCTTCTTTGCGGAGACATAATATTAAGAATACAATATTTTGAAAAACAAGCATTAATGGATTTGAACATTGCCTGAAGGCAATGCAGCTGCCTCAGGGATCTAGTAGATTAGAGCTGTTTGATGTTTGTACTTCAAAATTAAAAAAATGTTAATATAAATTGTCTGTCGGAAGATAGTCGGATTGAGCTATGAACATACTGTCCTATTCCTGTCTTGTTATTTAATTTCAGCACAAGATTAGCTCATTATTTTGTTTAAATAATACAGTGTCTATTAGCAACACTGTGTCTACTATTATCAATAAGACCTTAATTAATACAGCTACTGGTTTTTTTTTTTAAATAAAGCAATTGCATCCAAAGTATAATAATGGGCTGAACCTATATCAAAAGTATTTTAAATACAGACAGTGCTACTGGGGGTTGTTTCTTAAAACCACAGAAACATTTTCCTTGAAATATGAACTGACTGTCTTAAGCATTATTTGCCTTCCTTGGAAATAATTAAAATTAAAGTTTTTTCACTTGTAAAGGGTCCCCTTTTCTGCTCTCAGCTAGCATTGATTATGATCTATATATTTTTTAACTATTACATGTGTTTTACATGGCTTTATGGCCTCGCCCTGGAAAGAGACTGCATCAAAGCAATGGCTTTATCATTTTTTCATCTGTCAAAAAGCAGCTAATGAAAATAGCATGCAGAGCCTTCCTAACAAATGTAAAGATTCACGAAGCAGGTGTTTCAAACCAATTAAGTCTCACTGCTTTCAGCCCTGACTCTTCTATTTATATTGGGTGAAGTGTTTAGTCCACTTAATCAGATATAAACAGTTGCCAAATAAACTGAAGTGAGCAAGACAAGAGGTTATTTCCTAAGCTTTTAAAAGGACACGTCTTCTAAAGCAAGACTTTAGAATAGAGAAGGTAACTAGTAAAAAATTTTTTAAACATTTGCATAAAAGTAGAATTTTGAGAACATGAATAGGCTTTACATTTATTGAAATGTATCGGAAAATGTAGTGACCTAATAACTAAACTCTCTTAACACTTTTCCCTCTTCTCTCTTTGCAGATATTTTCCACATCTCTTGTTTCTACAGACTTGTTCCCTCAAAACAATACAGACAGTAGTTTCAGTGGACCTTCAGAGTCTCAGCACGTTCCAGAGGCGCCCAGGGCACTTATAGAACACTGTGCCACTAACAACCCTGCAGAAGATGCCAAAATTCTGGGAAAGTCGCTTCAGACAAGTCTCGACATCCAGTGGGAGAAGCAGCACTCAGCTCCTCATAAATCAGACACTGAAGCTCCGTCAGCGGACGTTACAGATAAGGAACTGGAAGGGGAGAAAACAGTGGTGAATGAAGAACTCTGGGATGCTAGGGTACTTCAGGAGGCTCATAACGGGACCTCTGGATTCCTGAATGTCAAGCCGCAGAATCTCTGGCATCCAGTCCTGGGCTCAGGAGGGAGCTTGTTAGCTGAGGAATCCCATAAACAGAGCAGGCACTCCACCACGGGAGGAGGGGCAGCCTTTGTCCCTAGCTTGACTCGCTTGGAGCACTTTTCACAGAGGCAAAGCCCAGTTACCGTGGGGAGCCAATTTAGCAAGCACTTTTTATCCAGAACATCTGTTGAGAGCCAAGAAACCAATGCCCAGCCAGAGAGAAGTGGGTTCAGCTCTAGCCTAGGGAGCCTTGTAGGAAGAGTGTCCTGGATGCTGGCGGATGCAGGACGTGTGCTTACAAACTCTTTGAAGGAACAAAGTGGTGGTAGAGGAAGCGCTTGGTACAATCAAATGCGCTCGATGGTAAAGGATCTTCCCCTTGTACACCATATTCAATTTGAGTTGACTGTACGACCACAAGCTTACCCAACTCTGAAGACAAGCCAATTTCGCCGCAACCTGTCTCATAATGATATTTTGTCAATAAGAGAACATAGTGTAGCATTGTCTTCCATGCAAGATCTGTCAAGATCCGGTACAGGTAAATGGAAGAGCCCCTTGATGGCTTTAGAGGGAATTCCGAAAGGGTATTCAGTGTCCACCCAGAGAAGTGAGGGGCTGAAAGTATGCTGCCAAAGACTTCACTCCATCCCTGAATCCTTGCTCCATCTCCAGAACCTTTCACCTCAACAGCTTCTCTCCTGCCTACATAGTGTCATCCCTGCTCCCTTGCTAATGGAAGAGCGAGTGTTTGCTCTATACTGGCTCGGTGTAGCCACCTGTTCTGAACCAGACTTACAACCTGCAGTTATTATAATTTTCCAGACTAAGCTTTTAGTGATCACTTTTGATCCCTTACCTGATTCTTCCAGCCCCAGACACTCTTTAAATGTTTACTATGAATTATCTTTTCAGCAACTGCAAGAGATCCACATAGGTTTTGCTGGACAGTCTGTCAGACTAACGGGCAACACGGAGAACAGTATACTTGTCTTGCACACCTGCAATGCAAGCTTAAATCAAGAATTGTCCAGAACCTTACTTGAGGTAATTTTCCCTTTTGACAACAATGCACTGGACCATCCATTGCTGTCAAATGACACAATCCATTTGTCCCTAAACTGGGGCTCTCATGTTAAAGATTTGCTCCTAACCTCCGGTGGACGGCTTACATGCTCATTCCAGAAAACCCTTGCTAAGTTAGTCTTCCTGTTACATGGTAACATGCAAGGTGAATGTCCGGCACTTGCACATGTGCAACTGCTCCTTTACACAACTGTCCGATTTCTCAGAAGTCTCAAGCTGCACACCAACCCTATTGTACCTGATTCACAAGTGCCATCCATAGACTCTGGACTTGTCCAGCTTGTCCTAACTGACACCCACCTGGGTCTCTTGCGGGAAAATGCTTTTTATCACCCACCTCCGCATTCAGTAGCTCTGGTGGCACGTGAGGCCCAGTTTAGGCTAATAGACCTGCGTAGGCGCTCTGATGTTCGTTGCGTGCTGGTCAGAGATGGATACGGCAGTATGTGTCTGGATGTTGTTTTGGCTCAGAAATCTGGTGGTACTGGAGGTCAGTCCCAACCTTCAGAGGTCTGCAGTGCTGAAGAGGCAGCTGCCCAATCTCCTACCAACTCTGATTCAACTCCCCGGAATGAAGTGTGGAAATTAACTTTCAGTAGCTCCGCTGAGGCCACCTTCCTGATTAATAACTTGTCAAACATTTGATCAAGGACCTTCCAGCAAAATAATTAACAGCCCAGTGTAGAGAATTCGACAGGAGACTACAAAAAAGGCTGAGTGCACTGAAAACATGACACGAGTCTAGGATTTAAGGAATAAAGACATTTTATTTTATTTTATTTTTTACTTTTCTGTTAAGTATTGCATTGTGATCAGATTTTCTGACACAGAGAAGAGTAAGTCATTTAAGGCAGTGCCAGTGATCAAGATCATACATTTATAAGGCTGGTTCAGATAGCATTGACATTTGTAATGATTTTTGTCTGGCAATATCAAATGGGCGGATCAAGAATGATTATTTTTATATTACTGTATAATACATCTATAAAAAATGTATAAGTTTAATAACCACCTCTCAACCTTAATAAAGATTTCATTCTCTTCAGTTCCAATTAGAGAAACTTAAGTATGAGATCGCTTCTAATTTACATTTGATGTGTTTAGTCCTGTGCTTTACCAGCATGTTTTTACAGTGCAATTCATTTTCTAAGATTGCACAATTTCAGTTTAAGTTAAGTTTATCATTTCGGAACGATGCACCGCACGAGCGTAAATATACACAAAAATTCCATAAAACGGCTTTCTCCCTCTCTTCAATATTCAAGCTCTTTCCTACCCGGTCTTTGACTCATATAGCCTTGTAACACAAAAAATGCATGTTGCATGCCTGCAGCATCCAGCAGCTCTCAGTATTCATCTCTTGAACTCATTACGGTATGAGGAGATGCTAGGGTCAAGGTGAGATTTTTTTTTCCCCCACTGCTGGGTCATTTAAGTTCTCAGTGCATCATGTTGCTAGCTAATAGCTCACAGTCCCTTTTGTTTCAGACCCTGCTGTGTAAAATATTAGTTATGGTTCTCTTGTGCCTCCCTTTTTGCCAGTCTTGTTCCATTGTAGACTTTATGCCACTAAAGAAGAGGAGCAAGAGGAAGAAATTATTCCTCCTGCCTTGTCTAAAAAGTGTGCTGCTATAGTGTGTAGACAATTATGGGCGCTTGTACAGTGCAATCAGCTAGGGCTTTTCTTTGACAGAATGGCAGAGAAAGAGGTAGAGAGTTCCTTTTAATAAAAGTACACCTTGTCCCTTCTCAAAAATCAGTGCTTTTCAGACTTGAAATACTGCAAGTGAAAAGCCCCTGTCCTAAGGAAAGACTTGCACAGAAAAAAACTAAACGCTTTTATGGCAGACAGTAAGTAATATCAACTTGTGTCTTCTTTCTTTCCTTACAATGTATGTAATGTATGTAAAACATATGTAAATGTTTTATTCAGGCTTCAATCTGCACGGGTTATTGTCATCTACCTTGCTTCCCCATTCATGTTTTCATTTACAGTACAGTACATGCACTCGAGTTCTCTTCCCCCTTCTTTTTACCCTTGAAGACATTTTTAAAGAACTAAATGTACTAAATGGTTGAAAATTATGTGAACTCACATGAAATGAACACTCATCATATTAGTGGCCTAATTAAAGCTGTTTTATTGAACATGGAGCAGGACAAATTTAGAGACAAAAAAAAGAACATACTGTTATATTCAAAATCACTGCTGTCATTATGACCTAAAGTGAAACATGCAGACAGAAATAAATAGCTGTTCTCCTTTTACTGCAAGACTGCGAACTCCAGTACAAGAGATTCTATATAAAAGCAGGGTAAGAACTTATGATAAGTTTATGACTGTTTGGACTATTTTGTTTCTAAACACACCATTTAGTTACAGTAAAATTAATTATTTAGATTGAAGAATCACTTCTCTCTCACGTCTGCTGTCTGTTGAAACCAGAAGCATTCCTGTATGCATCGCGCGCAGGCCTCTGGGACTAAACAATGTTTACATACTTTAGCAATATAGTTTCCTCTTGGCTTATATCGAAATCCTCTGACAGTTTTCTTTAAAAAGTTTATGACTGGTGTTTTGTTTTGTTCTCTTTCAGCGCTCTTCACTAATCAAGTAACACAATGGGTTACTGGCAGTATGTCATCCGCCAGACTGCTACAGAAACATGTTTATTAAGTTTGAAATATGGATATTTAGCATACAAAAACGTATGGAATCGCTACAGAAGGACTTTCCGGAGCCAGTGAGGGACGTTTTATTATGAACAAACGTCATTTCATGTCTTCCGAAGCGTAATGGCTCTCGTCCATTTAAATCAATTTTTATTTGAACTCCGATTGGATTCGCATGTAACAAGAAAGTCACATACACCTAGGATGCTTCAAAGGTGAGCAAAAGAGTTATTTTTGGGTGAACAATCCCTTAAATAATTGCTTAATAAGCACTTATTCATGGCTAATATTCTGCCAATATGCAGGATAATAAGCATCTAGGTTTAGCTGTAAAATAACCACTACCATTACATTCAAAACCATTAAAAATATATTTAATACAAAAATGTTATGTTATTCAGGAAATGAAATCCAACTGTAAGGCTGCATCAAAGTGAAGGCACTGGAACCATTCACTAGGTTTAGACAAAAACTCATCAATAAACTAATGAAATAA
Organism: Enteromius treurensis; assembly: GCA_032275025.1. Lineage (NCBI taxonomy): Eukaryota > Metazoa > Chordata > Actinopteri > Cypriniformes > Cyprinidae > Enteromius > Enteromius treurensis. The sequence goes on along the minus strand of JAUCMU010000024.1, from coordinate 12,379,807 downwards.
ACTACAGTATGCTTCATTTGCTCATGTTTTGTGCAGATAAAGAAAATGGATCTGTCAGCGGGATGAGAGGAAAGCTCATTTCTGCTTGTTTTATTTGATTTCAAGTCATCACGCAACAAATAACAGAACGGGGGCTGTGTGGTGCAGAGTAACGTTACCATTATTCAACCAAACAGCGGTCTTGGCAAGCTAAGTTACCAAGATAAGAATGGTCGCCACTCGATTGCTGTCGTGCTGACCTAACAATTGTACAGGCCAGAGGGCTCTGTGCCACTGTAGTCTCTTTATGGACACTTTATGAATGCTTTATCCATCACATTAGACTCAAGCCTGCTTGAAATATAACAAATAAAGTAAAGATGACAGCGCAAATAGAAAGGCACCGCTGATCAGGTCAAGCGGACAAAAGGCAGGGAATGATGTGTGGGGCTTTTTTCTGAGAAAGTGTGTGCGTACGAGAAGAGCTTCTCTGGTCCAGCGAGACCTCTTATCTCGCCTTCGCAGGCCCTGTGAGGTGGGATGCGTCCTCTTTCATTAATATACTTCACACCTCCTCTGCTTTAATGGCTTCAGGAAGTGCCCAGTGCCTGATGGGAGAAAAGGTGGAGCCTCTTGGTGAGCTGACAGCTCCTGAGAAAATTTCTCATTTTAGCTACCTTGTCGCTCTTTCTCATTCTCTCTTTTTCCAAGAGAGCCATCAATCATGCATGTATGCCTTTGTTTGTAACCTTAGCTGCTTGATCCCAGAAGATCCATCAAGTTAGAGTTCAGTACATTAAGTTAAACAGTAATGACATTGAAATATAGTGCTGCTTCTTCTAATAGGGTCTCTAAAAGGAAAGCCATATTTAGAAAGCAAAAATGTAGATGTAAATCATTGTAGGAGCGAAAATTAACATGCGGCATGGAAACACAATAACAGTAACCCAGATGGCAGTTTATAGGTTTGTTTCTTGGTAACATCTTACTTAACTATCCTGGCTAGTCCTGACACAGTTTTGATTAGGAACATGATGTTTCTGTTTTACCTTTTTGTGTCTTTAGTCCAATTTAACAGTAATTTAATATTTCAGATAATGCTGTTGTTTTGTGTACATGTTAATTGGTGCCATTTTCCTTTTCGATTATTTTTATTAGAAAAAAAAGTAAACAAAAATGTTGCTGTTGGCGTGTTTATGCCCATTAAGTCGAGAAAAGTGTTTGCTTAAAGATTAAATAAAATAGATTTTTTATAAAAAAAAATTACTTTTTGTGTTGAAACAATTAAAAAAACTGCATAAGTTCTTTCAGTTTTTATTGTTTTGTTGATATTGACAGGTTACACTTCAATGCAATAAAAAAAAAAAACTTTTTGCCATTTTGATTATTTTCTGTAAACTTTCTGTGTTGCAAAACATATAAAACACATTATTGAAAATGGCTTTTAAAGCATCCAAAAATAAATGAATAAATGAAAAAGCGATGCTGCTACGCAGGAACAATATTAAAAGCATAGTTCACTCTAAAAATTAAAATTCTGTCATCATTTTCTCACCCTCGTGTCATTCCAAACCCATTTTTTTTCATCCATGGAACGCAAAAGGAGATGAAGGATGTGAGGATGGTGATTGTGACTGTCAAGCTCCAAAAATCACATAAAAGTACCATTAAAGTATCATTAATCCATATGACTCATAAGCTATAATACCAGCTTTGGGTGAGAATTAAAACAAATTTTAAGTCGTTATTCACTGTAATGATGCACGTGTGAGCGCATTTTTACATAAGTGTATAGCGCAAGTGAGGGAATTCAACACCACACGAGGAGAAGAAACTGTCCTTAAACTTCACTTGATTCTTTGACTTTGAAGATCACTGACTTTGAGAAATGAAGCAAACATGTTAGAGAACATTGGACTTTGGTTAAGCTAATGTTGGTATGTGCACTCCTCGCTTTCTAGCTAAGAGTGTACTTTTCTAAGTTTTACAGTGAATAATCGCAGCAAAGCTCCAGTGATTTCCTGTCTTATAATTCATGTTAGCAAACTCACTGGCCTGTTATTTTAACCTCTGGATTCCTCTTCTAATTATTGAGACTCAATCTGTTGTAGTCAGGCTAGTCTTTGCATTGGCCACTCTGATGGAATTTGGCAAGTAAGGGAAACCCCATAGGACACACACACACACACTTATTATGCCAGCCCTGAATGTCATCCGGCTCTTTGAGCCGCGGCTCATTTGTGAATGTCTGTCCTCTGGCCAAACGTATTTCTCTGCCCTTTAAAAAGATGATGTTGTCATCCGATGTCATTTTTTAAATTGGAACACTCTATCCCATAAAACACCCCCCCCCACACACACACACACAATTTTTCTGGACTCTGCACTAGTCACATTAGCATTTTGCAGAAAACCATAAGACATTTTGCCACTTCGGCTTTGTGACAGATTTCACAAGCTCAATTTTAACCGTTGCCCTGGGGGGCAGAGGCACAGTTTCCATCTGTTGATATGTAGCTGAAGCCAGCAGGTCGTTTAAGAAAACTTCCTATCCTGGCTGCCAGCTGCACTCCAAACTCATGATACGGAGTGTTCGTTTAAGGCCCTTGTGGTGCTGGGCTGTGATTTCACTCGCTGCATGAAAACGTGAGAATTACGGTTTCAGTAAATGCAAATGAAACCAGCACTGGAGATCAGATGAAAATATCTTTGGAGATGCTTGTAGGTTTGTTCTGCATTTCTCGTTAAAGCAGTAGCTTAATGTTTAAAAAATGTGTCATTAAAAAAAAAATACTCAAGAAAAAGCACTTTCTATAAATGAATACATCTGATTCACAAATATCTGAAAGCTACTGGACACCATTAATTTTCATTTTTTAAGTATTACACGCGTCTAAACATCCCCTTTTGTATGTGTTCTGTGCATCCACAGAGAAAGAAAGTCATCACGTTTTGCAAAGGCTAGAAGGTGAGTAAATGCTTCAGTCCCTTTGAGAGTTCTCTGGCTGTGAAGTCCAGTCAGGTAAATTTAAAAATGTACTCTTTAAAGCTCAGATCACACTGTGCCTTGAGGGTCATTGATTCTAAGACACATTTTTTTAAGTGTCTGTGGTCATAATTTCAAACTGCCTATTGTGCCTCTGTAGCACTGATGAATCAGCGGGGGGGAATATAGACTTCTGCTACAATGGAATGCAGCAGAATAGCAAGCTTTCTTGTCAGTTTCTTAAAAGACTATACCCAGAAAGTAGATCCATCTTGAGAGGCTGTAAGTTCCAATTTATGGCAGCTTTCATCCTTTCATGCATTCAAGTCTTTGAATTAGTAAAAACTTTACTGCATTCACGTAGAGGCAGGGGCCGACTCCTGGCCACCCCATTGGCCACCCCACTGGCCAGTGTTAATTGTAGTACTGTAGTATCAGTTATGAATACTTTCA
>JAUCMU010000024.1:12249503-12329530 GCA_032275025.1 Enteromius treurensis | reverse complement strand
TTCGCTTCGAATTGGAATCATCGCGGAACATCCAGTGATGTCCACTTCGCAGGGCACATACGTTCGAATAGAACAAAAGTCTGAAGCGACAAGAGAAACATACGAAATGTGCAGAGCGGTGGGGCACCAGGACCGGGATTGAGAAACGCTGCTGTAAAGTGTTACCGCAAAAACAGGTAACTTTTTTTTATTGCGTTAGTTAGCTGTTAGTGATTTTTTAACCTAGTCAAAATAACCCAACAACATTCTGATTGATATTTTAATATTATTTGTTATTTGTCCACCGAATCAGAAATTAGAATGATTTCCGAACGATCATGTGACTGAAACAATGGCTGCAAAAAATGTAATTTTGCCATCACAGGATTACTTTTAAAAGTATACTGAAACATAAAAATTATTTACAATATGACAATATTTACTGTATTTTCACAATATCTTGAGTTAAAGTTATGTTTACATTTATAACCAAAAACTAGAGAAAAACATGGAAGCAGTTGTTACCTGTAGGGTCTTCTTTTTCAGGCGGTTTGGGCTCCTCGTCCTTGGATTCGGGGGCAGAGCTCTCGTCTTTGGAAAACAAGCAGACAGAAAACAATTACATTTGTCTGAAAACTATCTAGACACCCTAAAGACCCACATGCACCCTAGAATGACAAACACCAAGGCAGAGACAACAATATGGCTGTCATTCATTTTGAAGATAAATTGTTTATTTTTCCCAAGCTTGGTTTATTTTTCCTCCTGAAATGAAATGTATTCAGTCAGGGTATGAATTTTACTCCTGTGGTTGTGTGTAAAACAGCTTGCACATGGAGGTGATATTCATACAGACTCTTTTTCAGTAGGATTTGATACAGTTTGTACTCAAATACATGGTCATATATATCGAAAAAAATAATACTACATAATAAATATTCAATTATATATATATACATGTATAGAAAAACACATGAATGAACAAACAAACAATGCAGATACATCTTTATGTGCCGGTGATTCATGCGTCGCAGGTGCTTGGCACTCAGGTAAATTCAGATTTACCCTCTGTCTCTGCAGCTACGCCTCACCTGGTCTTAAAAACCTCTATGTTTTGCTTTCCTCCAGGGAACGTAATTGCAAGTATCTCTGGCTCTTGGGTTTGGTCCAAGCAGAAAATTTGCTTTGCCTCCTCTGCTTGGCGAGACTACTATTAATAATGCTCATTGCTACAGCCGTCAGAGCTGGTAGGGGAAAAAGTAAATCAAAAGTTGGCGATAAGGATGTCAAAAAGCACTGGTACTTCGGTACCAAGTCAATACTCCCAACCCAGAACAAAACAGCGGCTTATGAGTGTGCAAATGTGATTCAGAGCTCTGCAGTCAAAGTGACATTTAGTGCAATCTCAATGTTAGCTGTGCAGAGACTGGCTGGGACTGGCTTTGTCCTCGAGTTTGAACGTAAAGCTACATGAATACCCAGAGGGAGTCAGGCCGTGCGCCTCTGAGCGTATGTGTGTGTGTACAAGCGATCATTTCAGCGTGTGCAGTGGTGTGTGTCTGTCGATGCACATGTTCTGATGTCTGTCTGTGTATGTTCGTGTGGATTGGAGCGAGGTGTCTCATTAAACAGATGCCCCCCAAAACACACACACACACACAGACACGCACAAGAGCGTCACGGTAATAACTGTATCTGACAGCCACTCTCTCTGTCCGTAATGAGACAAGTTCAAGGACAACAGAGCCAATCCAGATCCTTTGGCGAATGGGTACAGCGTGACACGTGAAGCGGAAAGACTGTGGAGAGACCCAGTGAATTTCCTCGTTCCCTAGCATGTAGACTCCATGTTTTTGGATCGTATATATTCATACTGACCTTCAAAGATAGACTATTTTTGCGTGTGTTTTCTGATTACTATTTTTCTTAGCTACTGGATATCATGCGAAATATGTATTAATATGTAAACTTTTAGATACTTAACTTACATGTATAAATATGTATTTAGATACTTAAGATCCTTAAATATGTATACATGTATATATATCCTGGAGCTTTAAAGTGAACCAGAGAGCGTCCAAATACTTTATTTAACAATTTTGAATACTGTATCTCTTGTTTTATTGCTTAAAAACTTAGACTTTTGTGAAACGACTTGCATGCTGTATATCCCAAAATGATGTGGTATTTTGTTATCTATGCAATTTGATTATTTCCTTCACAAATTGTAAAATAGGAGTGTTTAACTTTTTAGATAATGACAAACCTTCTGGGTCCTGGCTGTGCATTGCCACATCCTCAGTAGATTTCTCTGAAATCACACAAGCGAAATATATTTAATGACAAGATTTTTGTCTTTCTCCTTAAATCCCCTCCCCCTCAAAAAAGAGAAAACTACAAGATAGAAAAATCTTTTTTTTTTTTTGTCCTTTCATCAGTCTGCAGTGGCTAATCCCATATTAAAGAAGAGAGGATGATTGTTATCTAATCACTCCTGCTGCTGGCAAGCAGAAATGAAAGCACAAATTCCTCTGTGAAGAGGAACAGGAAAGACTCCAGCTGATGTTTGATTATCAAACATGTCTTTTTCTTAATGGCTTACTGAGAAACTTCAGTGTGATTTTGATATTAAAATTTGATGCTACATCATCACACAGATTATTTAATCCCATTTCAAATTTAGTTAGCAAAGTTTCAACCATTTAAAGTCAGGATGTTGTTTGTTTCTAGTTGTGACGTTGAATTTGTTCCGAGCAGTACAAGCCAATCATTAAGTTGTAGTAGATAAAATAATTCATTAAGTACAGGCAAATTGCTGTTGCTCCTAAATTGTGGTGACAAGATGATGACACAAGCTTAATACTAGGATAACAAGACACATGAACATTTTAATGATGTGTCTTTCAGAAGAGACGAGCACCGAAGTAAATCTGCAGACCTGCTCTTCTTGCTTGTTAATATAACTACTCGGAAACAACAAGAAGGTCAATGCCAGGAAAAACACAATTCTCTTAGCTTTGAACAATCACACACGAAAGGCCTACCTTGCTGGCTCATCATTTCTTCGTCCTCCTTTTCACCTAAATAAAAAAAGATGATAGTCGTTGATAAACACAGATGTATTGAGAGTAAACATGCAACTGAAATGATTTTGTTATAAACAAAAAAAAAAGAAAACCAAATGGCCCAAAAAAGAGAGAAAAAACACAAATAACTAACCAAATGAAATGCAAAAGACGAAGAAAATCCAAGCAAAACTAAAAACAAACCAAGGATGAAAAGGCAAAATAAAACAAAAAAAGAATAATAAACAAAACAAATCCAGAATCCATGATAAAAAAGCAAACCAAAACAACATGTAACTACTCTCTCATAACCCCAGCACAGATGGACATGTTAAAAAGCTGTTTGGCAGATTTATCTTTCCTCAAGATCCTTGATAAAGTAGTGCACGCATTTGTCTAGAGGAACGCTCTACTACTGTGGTCATGTTTTACATCAAATATTTATAATAGCTCTGGCATACTTGATGTTTCATGGCTGCACTAATTTTGTGCTCTCTCAATATCTCTAGACTGCACAGAGTTCTGTCCCAACGGACAACTAAATACATCTCAGCAAACCCCACACAGAACTCCCACGAGCCTGCTGCCGTGCGTCCCACGGGGTTATAAGAATGCGTTTATCCCAGGTGGGTTTAATTTTGTCCCTCTCGACATCTCCTCGACATCTCCTTCTCCCTCTCTCCCCTCTTCGGTGATATCAGGATGCTCTACCAGACTCCCTCCCTCTTTAACCCAGATGGGGTTTGGGATGAATTGGAAAATGAAGACCCTGACACAAATAATCCGCTGTGCTTGACAATGGCCATTACGCTGCTGACATAATTGGCTTTTTTAACAAGCTGGAGTGAGAAGCAATTTCCCAATTTCTGAGCAATTTGTTTTCTCACCACTCTTAAAATAATAAAATAGAAAAACAAACACAATATGCCAAACGATACAGCAGACCTTCATAAAAGGTACCGTGTTTTGTCGCTAGCCTTGCCTCTAGTGCAGCTGTCAATCAAATTCGTCTTTACACCCACTGGACCCTCTTCTTCCTCAGTATTGATAAACCAATAACAGGAGAGTACGATATAATGACTTTTTATTCATTTAGAGGGCAGAGTGCAGCTCTCCAGCGACTGAAGCTCAATGTTTTACTCACACTATATGAATTATTATGTGAGATGGTTAGTCAACCTGTGGACTTTGAGATCGTAACTTTGGAAATGCTGCATTCACAGGAAGGAAGGAAGGTATTAAGGCATATTCGGATTCATGTTGACCCATGATCCTGTGTGTGGGGTTAAGACACAGTCATAGCATCCTTTTACTAAAAAGGCATTCGTTATTGATGTTATTCTTGGGAGGAAATTGAAGGTAATTGCATTCTGAGATGATAAATTCTCTCAGTTTCCATGTGAGGTCATACAATCACCACGCACACCAATGAAGGATGTTGTTTATAACCTGCAGACAAGCGCAAATTATTCTGAGAGACGAGAGCTGAGTCATGCATACTTTCACTATGGCCTCTTTCGTACGGGAATAGTTAAAGGTGGGAGGTTTCGAAGTTTCAAAAGTATTAGTAAGATATTTTCTTGATTTGAAAATTAAACCAGCAGTTTTATTAAAGAGAGAGACACTGAAATAAGCTACAGTAGTATAAAGTATTCACACTTGTCGAAAATGACTTCTTGTTTATTACACATCCAAACAACACTTACTTAGCACTAACTTTGAGGCAAGAGAAAGGACTTTTGAGGCCATGGAAACAAGCACTTGTTAATTATTTTTTTATTTTATAAAGCCGTTATGTTGAATAAGGATGTGAAGCTCAATGGAAGGGAGTCGTTCTAGCAGCAGATGGCAGTAGTGTAACAGGGTTCAGATGACAGACGCTAACACACACACACACACAGATAAACACACACGTTCAGGAGGAGGATGCTCGCCTACATACACACAGAAACGCTTCTGTGAGCTATCTAGAAAACATTTCTAATGCCATACATTTACAGTCACATTACTATGGATCTGTAATCATACAGGATCGAACTGCAGTACTGCCTCCTTTCACACAGCGGGGAATTCTCTTTCCTGTCAGTTAGGCCTTCTGAACACAGTTCATGGTGAAGAAAACCGGCACCATGGAAAATGTATGAGACATGAGAGAGAAAGGTGAGTTAGAGTGTCACAATCAACAGATGCTGCTCAGCGGCCCAGAATCTACCTTCTGCGTGTGTTTATGTGTGTGTTGGCTACCTCTTTTAAAAACCACACGTAGCTCACGCGGTGCAGATTCTTTTGATTCAATGTCTCGCTCTCTGCCAGGGTCGGAGCTTAACGGCCGTGTTTCCAGCTGTGCAAAACTGTGGACTTGGAGACACTAAAGCCACTATCTACAATATACAATTGTAAAACTGCCCACCCTTGATCTAACTGCATCACTAAAGCTTCCTGTCGCTTGACCCCTCCTGCACTGTTTTTCTTTCCATCCTCTTGTTGTGTTTTCTTTTCTATTTCATTGCATTTATCTCTCTCTCTCTCTCTCTCTCTCTCTCTCTCTGTGAAACACACAAACTGTGTCACGAACAACTATTTATTGCCAAAACATTTGCAACGTGTGTGTAATAAGAAATGTGTGCATAGTGCAAACAGGATAAAAAAAAAAATCATTCAAGTAATTAAAAAATAAAGAAATAAGCAGCAATTTATCATTCATATACATTTAATAAAAAAATTAAAAAAAACTTTTCCATATGCTTTAGTTTTGCTTAAAAAATGTGCAAAATATTAATAAATTCTATTAAGTAAAAAGAAATTATAATACGTTTATTATAAACCAAAAAAAATTAAAATGATCAAATAAAAATTCATAACTTACAAGAGTACAAAGAAATTAAAATACAAATATAAAAATAAAATATAAAGTATATATGATAAAATAGTATTTCATAATAAATAAACATGACCTCCAAATAGTGATTAGGTTACTGATATGCTGGATTATATCTCATAAGAGTGTATATTATATTAAAAAAAATTCAAAAGCACTATTTATTTCTTCAGGAGTAAATCATTTTCTTCAATAAGGGAATAACACAGAGAGAGGACATTTAAAAGCTTATTTAAGAAGGTTAAACTAAATGAAAATAAGACTAAAGCGATTATGAGTATAAGTTTAGCGATATAGATATGAAGCCTCATGTCTCTTTCTTTCCTGCACACACACACCTGCTCTGTTTTTCCCTCCCTCTCCAAACGTGCCCCCTCTGCCTTCTACATCTGCTGAGTACACAGTTAACAGCTCGACCTGACGCTCCGCATCCTGATTCACCCATCTAACCTGTCACCTCCTAATCTCTCAAATGCTGCACGGCACACACGCTAAACACACACTCACCCCACAGGCCATCTGAAAAGCTATCCGGGGGCGCTAAACTGCTCAGTCCAGTTCTGCGAACAATCCCTCTCATTTCTCAGCACAACGATCCCCCCATGTATGGATTTCATGTGGATTACATCACAAATCACTTTATCCCCCAAGAACTCTGTCAAGAAGTCCAGTCTCTCCACCCAAGCATCTCGTCGGCTCTCTTAGGCCACAACCCGGCGCTGATGGGTCGGATTGAACGGATCGCCACAGCCGGGCTAACTGAAACAAAAGCCACCAGCCACAGCTAATGCCTCTTTCTGTCTGTTTGTCTACCGACCTGACTGACTTCTCCAGAGCCTCTGAGATTCGCACATTCCTTTGCTGTGAAGGAAGCCAAGTGGGAGCTTATCTGGAATAAGGTATTGTTTTCCTTTACGCTCCTCTCACAGGTAACCCATTGAGGAACACGGAGAGAGTTCCAGATCAGTGCTTTCGGGGCCAGTTGTCCCCTGAGCATGTGAATGTATGAAGTGCTGCTTTAGGGAGAACAGGACTAATGCTTCTCTGTCATTAGCGGGCTGTCTAAAAGGCCCTCTTGCTCTAACCTCAGTTAGAGAGCATCCCCTCAGGGAGAGTAGTGAATGTGTAATACAAAGCAATATCCCACCACGGCTGTATATCAACTTCCTCTGTTCGTAAAAACAAAGTTGCAGCCGGCGGGAATCCAATAGCCTGCAAGCTCTGCGGAAAGGGTAATGTGCATGCAAAGCTCATTTGCCATGAATCAGAAATGTGATTTCAAAAACATATTTAATGTGCCGCCGTACCTTGTTCTTTGAGTGACACCGCATTAGAGCGAGTGCATTTGATGTTGGCGACAGCACTAGAGGACAAGGGCTGCAGCTAACACCTGTGGATAAATCATAGACTGTGCCGCTTTGTTCTGCTCCTCGCTGCCTCTTAACAAACGCTGCTGTTTGTTGTTTCAGATCAGCTTCTTCAGAGCAAAGCTTTAATGTTTATGCTGTCCTGTGAAGGTTAAATGCGGGGCTTTAAACAAGGGGGTTTGTGACTACATTGGTTCCCAGTAAGATTTTGGGAAATGCAAGTTATGGAGGCAGTGAAACAAAATACAATCTGAATTTCTGAACTTTGTTTAAAAATGCTTTGATGGCTTAATTTAAAAAACTGTTTCCTCTTACTTTATTAGTTACATGCGTGAGGATTTCATATTACATATTATGTTGATAAATTAATGATTATTGCATATTAACGTCATGTTGTGTTACCTTGCTGGTGTTTTCTCTTTGTATACATAACACAACAATAAAAAAAGAGGTTGCAAATAACAATAACTGGACAATATTTTACAAGAACGTTTTAAATTAGGTTTCAAATCATGTTTAATTCAATGTTACTTTCCATTGTTAATGTTTACTTACTAGCGATTTCTAAAAGAAAATTGTACACCATTTTTTTCAGACTGTGTGCATCTTCTTAATATGTATAGTATTTTCCTCAGCTGACGGAAAAGCTATTTATGACCTGTGTTTCATCATGTGGCTTTCCCATTACCACTTGTTTTTTGTGGTGGTTGTCAATGAATAACAGTCAGTTTGTCAGTTAATATATGTAATGAATAAGTGCGATAGAGTCAATTATTCTGCTCATACTATAGTTGCTACACCTCAAAACATCGATCAGATGATATATTTCAAGGTATTCGTCTGGTTTTTGTACATGAAACTCTATTGTGAGTAGGTTTTTTTTCTTCCAAATCTCATCAATCCACTGCTATTTCCAAAACGTCATTTTAGACTTAGTAACGGAGGCTTGAGCCACTGATAGCAGACTAATGCAGTTAATAAGTAAGTTAGGTGTGTGCGTGTATGTGTAAGCATTGTGAGAAGTCAATTTGCTTTTTTAAGTAGATGTTATGGAAATTCGGCAGAGTAGCACTAACAACATTAGCACATACTGTATGTTAATGTGTGTGCAAACTGTGTGCGTCAAGGGAGACAGAGTATGTGCTTAATTTTGTGGCAAAAACATGGAAACAATCTGTAGTTTTTAACATATTTATGACTATATTTATTTATTTGGCCAGTGTCGTTGTGGTTTTTGGTTATTTTACTGTTGTAAGATCTTTGAAAATATTAGAAATCATTTGGCTAAGTAATATACGGTCATGTAATGCGGTCAAGAGCTGCCTGGAACTATGTTCTCCACGCGTAGCACACCTTAGAACATTCTTCAGCCAATCAGATTCACGCATTCAATGGCCCCCTGTAGTATAAAAATATATACACAGCCCAAAAAAATAAAGGGAACACTTAAACAACACAACGTAACTCCAAATCAATCACACTTCTGTAAAATCTAACTGCCCACTTAGGAAGCAACACTGATTGACAACAAATGTGCATGTGTCTGCTCGAACGTTCAGTGAGACTCCATGAGGGTGGTATGAGGGCCCGACGTCCATAGGTGGGGGTTGTGCTTACAGCCCATCACTGTGCAGGACGTTTAGCATTTGCCAGAGAACACCAAGATTGGCCAATTCGCCACTTGCGCTCTGTGCTCTTCACAGATGAAAGTAGAGCACATGTGGCAGACGTAACAGAGTTTGGAGATGCCGTGGAGAACATTCTGCTGCCTGCAACATCCTCCAGCATGACCAGTTTGGCAGTGGGTCAGTAATGTTGTGGGGTGGCATTTCTTTGGAGGGCCGCACAACCCTCCATGTGCTCGCCAGAGGTAGCCTGACTGCCATTAGGTACCATGATGAGATCCTCAGACCCCTTGTGAGACCATATGCCTCTGCGGTTGGCCTTGGGTTCCTCCTAATGCAAGACAATGCTAGACCTCATGTGGCTGGAGCGTGGCAGCAGTTCCTGCAAGACGAAGAAATTTATGCTATGGACTGGCCCGCCCGCTCCCCAGACCTGGATCCAATTGAGCACATCTGGGACATAATGTCTCGCTACATCCAACAACCCCACATTGCACCACAGACTGTCCAGGAGTTGGCAGATGCTGTAATCCAGGTCTAGGAGGAGATCCCTCAGGAGGCTATCCGCCACCTCATCAGGAGCATGCCCAGGCACATGGAGGCCACACACACTGATGAGCCTGGATATCCTTTTTTTTTGGTAAATTGTCCCTACCATATTTTTGGATACAATTCTGCCAGCTACTGCTTATTTGCAGTGACTTTTTTATGTTTTATTACTGTATATAGATGTTTACAGTGTACCCCTACAAACCTATACCATGTTAACTACATGTTTTCCAGGAAAAGTGTTAATCTACTAAAACAACTGTAAATCTACATTTAAAAAGTTTATATTTTTAAATATCGATTTGTTTTTATAGTAGCATCCGTATTTGGTAGCTACTATGGTAAATGTTTGTAAAGGTAGTCCTGGAACATGTTTGTTGTTTAGAAAAAAAAAATCTGGTAGGTTGTTGTTTGGTAAAGTATCAGTTTACTGAAAAAAAATTAAGTCTTTTTTCTTTGTGCTGCATATTGAAGAGAGATACCAGCCTGGGGAAATTTCCCCAAAGACATTAGCGCTGCCTGCTTTAATATTAAAGAAAGAAAGGGAAAAAAACCACCATCTCCAACCCTCTGGCTTTAAGACAAATGGAGAAATTGTGGTGTTAATAGCCTGCTGCTGCCCTTCAGTGTACGAATTTAATTATCTTTGGTCCATCTTATTGAGAAACGAGTAATTGTTTCAGTGCTACACAACCGAAGAGGCTGAAATGGCAGAATTCGAAAGATAATGGCCCCTTAAACAGGTTTCCACACCCTGACAGAACATCCAGAAGAGACTTAGTTTCATATTCCCTCAACAATACTTGGAAGATGGGAATGCTGGGTGATACTGACAGTGGAACTTTCGCACAAAAGAACACAAATTTGCTCATACCTTCTTTATCAGCGACATCATCATCTTCCCCTCCTTCCACAGCCTCAGTGTTATCTGTCGATAAATTACACCACTCATAAGAACTTTCTTTCATCAGAAAACTAGAATTTTACATTTACAACAACAACAACAAACACTGGGTGACTAAAAAAGGCCCTTTTTAAAAAATAAGATAAAATAAAATAAATGAAAATAAAATACAGTAAATCCTAAATGAATGATGATTTAACAGCAGTATCAATAATGAGTAAGTACTGCTAATTAACAAATTGTACAATAAATATTAAGAAGTTCAGTTATGGGTAGATTCCTTTAGGAAGCAGTGCATTCAGTGGCTTATATACTGTTTCTTGAGCATACTGATTGTTGAGCTGATAAAAAATCGTTCCAAAAGAAACGTTCAGTAGATAAAACCTCCATAAAACAAAGTTGTGCAAAAAAAAAAGAATATATAGGACCTTTATACATTGTCTGCTATTGTAAAGACTTTAAGTCTCTCCTTCACAGCCTCCTTAGTAGCTGTTCTCCTTTTAACATGCATAAACTAAAAAAAAAACCTCTCTATTAATCCCAGAACTAAAAAAGGGCAACTGCCAGCTCCCTAAAAATCTAAGGTAACAAGGCAAAGATTGCCCATACTGAACAGCTCTGATAAGGGTGAAATGAGTGTAGGAATATCCTGCTATTGTGTCGTACGCCCTGCTGGAGTGCATATACATGCACCAGGTGATTCAGCATCAACAGGGGCTTTTGTGTGCCTCGGCAAAACCCCGCTGATAAAAAATTGGGCCTGTAAAAGTGTCGTGTAAGGGATTTCAGTGAAAGACAGCAAGAAAAAAAAGGTTGAGGGAGAGAAACGGATTGATTGATAGAGAGCGGGAGAGAGCTGATACAGGGGGATAAGGGGGGAAAAAAAGCCTCAATTCCATGTGAGAATGGCAACCATTTGAGCCTTTGAATTGGTTCCAGAGAAAAAGAGAGAGAATCAGAGCCCCGGCTAAGTGAATCGCCGCTAAAGGCCAGGGCTTGGCTGCCAGTCAGACATTCACTGAATGAAACTGAGGCTAAGCTAGCTGAAACTGCTGGGCAGGAAAAGCAGGGTGCTGGGAGCCATGTGTGTGTGTTGAAGTGATGCTTGGTGTGTTGTGAACAAGATAGAATCCTGATAGGTGTTGCCATGTCAGGTCATCCCGGTCCAGTGTTTACAATGAGGTATAACAGTGTCCACAAAAGAGGTGATTGGTCTCTCTGGTTTTGTGCAGAAGTAAACACAACCACACAAAGCCCCAGCACAAGAACTTACAGTAGTTCAGAGGGCTATTAAGACGCTTGTTGGACTGCTTCAAAATACTGCTTTACAGCACGCTCGTAAAAAAGTCAAAGCTAGGTGCTTAAAAAAACGCTTGTTCTGGATCCGATCTGTTTTTTCATGGGCTTACAGCTCCAGTCCTGTGAACAGCTTCTCATATTAGTAGTAAAAATCACAGCATGCTACTTTTTCACTTCATGTCGTTGAGGTATGAAAATGTTCTCCTCCTTTAAGATGCTTCATTTAGCACTCCTTCGCTTTCGCCCTCTGTGTTTTCAATCATCTAACTTTTGTGGAAACGATCAATGCTAGCCTTGTTACCCTGCCAGAAAATGTCCATCTCATAATTCCATGGAGTTTAAGTGACTGCTGGAGACACGTTTGACCTGGGTTCAGTTTTCCAGCTTAACTGGGTCAAAAAAAACAACAACTACCATTTATTATTATTTTATTTTAGTTCTAGCAATTTTTGGGAGTTTCAATTCATATTTAAATATTTTCTGTTATATTTTTATTTGATAGTAATTTTAGTACTTTACGTTGGAATGGGGTTTTATTTGATTTGCTTAACTATTTTTGATAGCTTTAGTTAACGATAACAACACGTCAGTCTGACTGAAACCCTTGCATAGCGTTCTCAGACACTTGTCTCATCCAACCTGTACAGTTTTGTAGTCCAGCCTAAACCGAGAGATAAACCCAGATGAGATTGCCATTGTACGAAGCTCAGTTGTCTTTTTGACAGTCGCTTAAGCAGGTTTGGGCCCATTGTGGCTATGTAAGCCGGATTTAAGGGTCTAGCGCTGGGAATTAGCTTAGCACTGAATCGTTTGTAATGCTGTACCTGCCACCGTCTATTTAGCCCCTGTAGCAAACTCGCATTAGTCACAATCAAACACCTGTATTTTCTAGCTCTTTTTTGTCACAGTAAATGTACAGTTAAAGAGGCTTCCAGATGAAAGTCTTGTAATCTCTTCTGCTTTTCTTAAAGTCAACAAAGAAGTTAAGGTGATTTGCATCTGAATGGACCGCCGTTAAAAGAAGACGTGCCAAGCAAATTGCATTCCCATTTGATAATGTTTGATTGTGTCATTGCCGACTAGATGGCGGGCGAATCCGATTAGCTTTCAATCAATCTCACTGCCATCCAAAACAATTCAGCCCTGTTAGAGCACAACACCTGGCAACCTTCATCTCAATTAACTTTCCGAAAGGCCAAAGCTGGACATGGTAACGCCAGCAAAACTATTTCAAGCATTCGGAAAGAAAATGCAGACTCTTGTTTTCTTGTTTATAGGCAATTGTAGAGCTGCCACCCACAACAAAAGGCTCGATTAATCATGGAGAGAGCGATTCAGATGCCTTGGATTAAACTTGGTCGGGCTGCAGGATATTGGATGTGATAATTTCCCATCTTGTTTGCAACTGTGAACAGTGCATTAGAAAACTCTGCCGCTCACCTTCTTCCATACCGGCATCTTTTTCATTCTTATGGTCGTCATTATCTGCAAAAGACAGGAAGAGAAACCAGGGAGGTCAAAAGCTAGGACGGCAAGCCTGACATGATCAAAAAAGCAGCATTGAACGTGGATTTCTGTGGGCTTATTATTATTAGCAGTGCAACGAGAATTTAGCAAAGCAGGCATACAGCACATTTATTTACAGAGATGCCCCCTTTGCGAGACCTCCGAACAGGGCTGAGCAGGAAACAGAGGCAGAACAAGCATTGATTTTTACATTAAATCCAAGGTTTCTCTAAGGATTGAAAATATGTGGTTTGTCGAGTCCCCCAGGCAGTTAGTTCTAATGAAAGCGGAGCAGAGACAAGCCGAGAGCTCGCAGTCTGTTTGATCTGGATTGATGTATTATTTGAATTCAGGCTGCTATCAAACGCTCATCTGTGGAAAGACAATCGTGCTATTTGATATGATCCAAGCAGCAATTAAATTCAGCATTTGGAGGAGCGCCGAAGTTGTTGAGGTTGAAGGCGAAATGTCTATGTCAGAGGTTCCTCAATGGTTTTGCTTCAGAATCCAAATTTTTCATTGGACATGCTTCATAATAATAGCTAAAAGTCTTAAACTGCAAAACTAGAAATCTCCATGCAAAGATGTAATATTGCAGCATTACAATGAACTGCACAGAAACAATAACATACACAAATTTACATTATGAATAATGAAACATTTCAGTAAACTTTAATCATATCATAGGCAAATCAAATGGCACAGTTGTGGATGTGTTTTTATATATACTTTGAGAGACCCATTTTTGGATTCTGACTATGGGGCATGATGGTGAACTATTTGTCTAACAGTTTAAGTTTACTTTTGCAGCCTACATATTCTACATATTTTATTATATTATTTTCTAAAGTTTTTAAATAGTAGACCGTCAGCTGGTGTAGTCCATCTAATCTGAAAATACTTGAGACTTATTTCTGGGTCCCAACCTAACAGTTTAGAAGCACTGATCTATAGGATCTGAGCGATTTGACCTGACCGTATGTAAAAAAAAAATACCTGTATTTCAGCCCTCTGCCAGCTAAATATGCAAGGATCAGCATTCCTCCAGTTCTTGTTCGCTCTCATTCCCTCCTGTACATGTACACTGCTCTCAGTAACTCTGTTGTTTCTCCTTTTTTTTTTTACACTCTTAGCTCAGATTTCGTGCCAAAGAAGTAAAAATTTGACTCTCTTTTTCTGCTTTAGTATCTTTTCTCTTCCTGTATGATGCCAAACCTAGCGGACCTGAATCTTGGCGTCTGCAGCCAAGTCTGTTCCCTGCCTAGTTACAGCTCATTAGCCATCCTTGACAACTGTTAGCTGTTACCACAAACCAAACAGGTTCCAATTCATACACCGCTAACTCATTAGATCTATTCTCCCAGACTTCTTCAAGAAAACTAAATGTTTAAAAGAAATTCTAGCCAAAAGAGAAGAGGGTTTTTCTTTTCTTTCATAAAGTCAATATAAAATCTAAGTGATTTACTTACAGTAGTTCACAATATAATCAGGAACAAGCAAAAAACTATTTCATCAGTGCATCTTATTTTGAAGAACAAATAGTTTGTCTTTATTTATTTAGTTAATGCCATTTTGACAACTTTTAGCTCCATTCTGGTATCTAACACTTACTTTTTGTAATCCACTGAACTCCCACCATAGTTTTTTTCACTGAATATCTTGTTTCACTCAGAAATACCTCATACACTGTATGTTGAATGAGCAGTGAACATAAAATCACTGTGATTTCAAAAACAGCTTTTTTATTTCATTTTCTAAGCCTCTTGCAGACCTCACCATGCTCAAGCAGGCACATGGTCACACACAGAAAAACACGTTCACACACTCACACATCCAGCCTCTAGCAAAAGCTCCTGCTTTGATAAAACACTCCTGTCATCTGTTCATGAGAGAAAGACTGTCAAATCTCCCTTAGGACGGTGGGGCCATGTTTCTCCTTTTGTTTAACACAGAATGAAAGAAAATCATGCATTTATCTGGGGAAAAGAGGGGGGAAACAGTGACATCATAACATGCTGAGTCACACTGGATAGGGAGCAAAACCCTTTAGACAACCTTCATCAAAGAGCAATTGCCCTCTGTGCATTTGTGCCAGTTGATTATGCAATATCACAATGAGAGTGCTGTAAATGTAATGCACTGCTATATTGTTGTATCTGGATTTTTTCCACTTTATGCTAAATGCACAAAGCAAGACATTGTGCTTGCTGCATCATTCCGCCACTGTAATGCTGATTATTATTTAAAATATGTAAGGTAAGTATGTATGGGGATGGATGAATGGCCAGAGACAAATGGTTGGTCGGATGAAGAAACACAAATAACTAGATGGATGGACGGAAAGAGAGATGGATGTATGGATTTGCAGACAGACAGATAAATGGACAGGTGGATGGACGG
The DNA here is from genome assembly GCA_032275025.1 of Enteromius treurensis. Taxonomy (NCBI): domain Eukaryota; kingdom Metazoa; phylum Chordata; class Actinopteri; order Cypriniformes; family Cyprinidae; genus Enteromius; species Enteromius treurensis. The sequence goes on along the minus strand of JAUCMU010000024.1, from coordinate 12,313,958 downwards.
ACAGACAGAGGCAGGAAATAAATGGATGGATGTATGGACAGGCAGAAAAAGACAGAAAGATAGACACAGATGGATGAATGGATGAACAGAGGGACAGAAAGAGAAAGGTGGATAAATAGATGGACAGACAGAGATAGATAGACATATAGACAGATAGAAAGACAGATGGATGGATAATTGGATGGATGGACAGACGGAGATAGATAGATAGATAGATAGATAGATAGATAGATAGATAGATAGATAGATAGATAGATAGATAGATAAAATGAAACATTTTTCAGTGATTATGTGAGCTAAAACAATAGATGTCTAAATGATTTGGAAAGAAACAAGACACATGTAAGCCAACTGACTAGAGACTAGTTCTAATTCCACTGACCAGATGGACGGCACGTGCACAGACACCAACTCACATCCACTGTCTCTGCTCCTCAAGGAGAGCCAGACATGGGCCCCTGGGGGCTAGAGAGTGTGCTGGAACATGCTGCCTTTCAATCTGCTCGTGTCTGAAAGCATTTTAATCAGTTTCAGGGGCCTCCCAAACCAATCAATTACTTTAATCAATCAATTAGAGCACTGGGGTGCAAAGAAAACCAGCTCACCACCCACCGTTTTCTGCAATTGGATTAAAATTCCAGGCTGAAGAAAAACCAAAAGAATAATAATAATAATTGAGAGGACGTACATAGCCGGGACAGAATGAAAATACACAGCACAACAAACATGTCAATGCTTTTCTTATGGTCAAATTTCCATAGAAATTGCAAATATTCAACCGCTGCGCTGAAATACATTATTGTACAGTACAGTATTAGAAAAGCTGTGTATGTTAATGATTCTGTCTCTTGAAAGTAACACACAGCTAAATCGCCGCTAGCTGCTCGCCACTAGTGTAATGGCTGCATTTCTAGCTGTGTAAAGCCCCACACGTGGTGACACTTCAAAAAAATTCCCATGGTGTGTTTGATGATATTAATGCACCGTAACACACTCAACATTCGTTCCCTGGAGACCGAGGATGTTGCGTGTGCAGCCTTCATTTTCAACTCTTTCGGGGGTCCAGGAGGCCCCGTCGACTTACAGCAGACGACCATCGTCTCCCCGCAAACACCCGGCTTTACAAATGATAGGCTTTCTGACACACTAACACAGGGAGAGGAAAGCCTCCATTAAAGATAGCAGGAGGGAGCTGTCGTTTGAGAACACGGCATAGAAACACCATGTAAATATGGATGTGTCTGGTGGACCAGCAGTGAGTGAGAGCATGAGAATGAGAATCACAGACAGAGAAAGAGAGAGAAAGAAAATGTAATAAAATGTAACGAAATATGATAAAACACTGATCAATCAATTAAATCAATCAATCAACCTATCTAGCATCTGTCCATCCATCCATCTGTCTGTTTAGTTATCATCTAGTTATCATCCATCTATCCGTTTATCCATTCATCTGTCTAGCTGTCCATCCATCCACCCTTCCAACCATCTGTCTGTCCAGCGATCATCCATCCATCTGTCTAGCCATCCCTCATCTCTCTAGCTATTCATCCAGCCATCCATCCATCCATTCATCCGTCTGTCTAGCCATCTATCATCTCTCTAGCTATTCATCTATCCATCCATCCATCAATCCATCCATTCTCCATCCGTCTGTCTAGCCATCTATCATCTCTCTAGCCATTCATCCATCCATCCATCCTCTATCCAGCTGGCTAACTATCCACCCATCCATTCTACCATCTGTCCAGCTACCATCCATCCATTCATTTATTCATCAATCCATCCATCCATCCATCCTCAATCCGTCTGTCTAGCCATCTATCATCTCTCTAGCTATTCATTCATCCATCCATCCCTACATCCATTCATCTATCCATCCATCCATCCTCCATCCGTTTGTCTAGCCATCTATCATCTCTCTAGCTATTCATCCATCCATTTGTCCATCCATTTGTCCATCCATCCTCTATCCAGCTGGCTAACTATCCACCGATCCATCCTACCATCTGTCTGTCCAGCTATCATCCATCCATCCATTCATTCATTTATCCATCCATCCATCCATCTGTCTAGCCATCTATCATCTCTCTACCTATTAAACCATCCATCCATCCCTACATCCATTCGTCTATCCATCCATCCATTCTACCATCTGTCTGTCCAGCTATCATCCATTCATCCATCCACACACATATTAATTTCCGAAATCTTTCTGCTTTTATACCTCACTTTAAAGAAAGAAAAAAACTCTTTCATCTCTTTTACACATTTCCCCAGTTTTTTTTTGTACAACATACAGAATCTACTTATTTATCATATCAATATACTGTAGAACATTGAATCACTTTGAAAGAGAGACAGGGAACATTAAATACATTCTGCCTGCTTTTTTCATAGTTGTAACTTGCTGAAACACAATCACAACCCATATTAATGAAACACAGAGATGGCACACGGTCTCCAAGCCCTGTCACATATCTGATTCATCCTCATTTTCTAACAAATGTATTTTTCATGGTCTCTTCACTGACTCATAAATGACTGTAACAGGACAGCAGGCAAGGATTGTACTTGCTTACATAAGCGTCGGATATTCTTCAGAATCCTCTCGCAGGCCAGAACCCACTAACTCCCACATAATGGACATCAAACTGCTCTTTTGGGGCGCTGAGGCTCTTGAGGGAGGATAACAGCGGGATGCAAGGGATGGGATCGCAGCTAAACGGAGTTGACAGGGCGACTGTGCTGTCTCGGAAACTGACAGGACTTCAAAGACATTTCTCTTCTAAGCAGAACTATGTCTTGGAGGTAGGAAGATTGGGCGACTTTGTGACATCAGAGATGTAAGTGTGTCTGAGGAAGATGCACAGAAGCGTAAAGGACAATAGCATTTCATTTACAAGACTGACCCCTAAATAGCTTCAATGAAGTTAGCCACTTTTTGTTTTTTAGTACAGCTAAATGCGTAGTCTGTTTGATAGTCTATGTAGTCTAAATGATAACTACTAAGTTAAACAGCTTTCCCAGCACATCTTGCACTAAAGATGCAAACCAAAGCTAGGTGAAAAAGGCATTATGATTTACCATTTAGGGGTTAAGATGGAGAAAACAGAATTCATCTGTGACAATCTGTGAGATGGAGCTTGATTTGATGAAATTCCATTCAAGTTGATATGTCTAAGATTACAGAGCCAGGTGTCAGCAGAAATACTCTGCGTGAACCGATGACAGAAGTGAGTGATAACCCCAACAAACAAACTGAGGGATAAGAAAAGTTCAGAATTAAATCTACAGAAAAGCAGAAACTCATTGATGATGGTGCTCCTCCTCCTCATCTGAGGACACAGATGGAAAATCAATGGGTGAGTGTAAAGAAAATAACTTTTAGAAACATCCACACATTTAGTAAAGGCTGAAATTGCTCTCAACATACTCTCTGACATTCACTTCTGTCTGATCACGTCTTTCAAAAACAGAAACTAGTGTGTGATAAAATTAACAATAAATTAGATGCTATTTACAAGGCACAAGCAAGCAAAGTGGTATAGAAAATGTACTCATTGTTGCAAAGGTGTTGTGGGAGGTTGCCAGACTGTTACTGTAGTTGCTATGATGTTCAGACATTTTGACTGCCTAAACAAGCCACAAAACAATTGAAAGAATAATTCATATTTATTGCACAAATGTGCAAGTTAAACGCTTGAAAGAGGAGTTCCGAAAATCCCCAACCTTGCACATGAGTAATAGTGATGCTTTAGCAGGCTCTATAAATAAAATACTGCACTGCACACTCATATTAAGATCTCTGAATAAGAATAAAGAGCTGCAAACAACAAAGTTGTTAGGCTTTCCTGGCCACATGACTTTCTTCTGTGACAAAAAAAATAAATTATTTTGAAGAACACCCTAGTGAAAAATACATATACTGAAATGTATATGAAATTTCACAAACAGATTTACATATGTATGTACTGGAACAACACACTTTAATGGTGCGAAGTAGTGCTGACGTCCAACTAAAGAAATACTGAATGTACAAATTCAAAATTGATTACAAATATCTATGGAAATAAAATAACTCATTAGGGTTAGTTTCTATTTATTCCAATTGTTATCACTCCTTTAGAGTTTAAGAATCTCTTGAATATAAACACATAAAAATATAAAGCAACGGCATAAAAATAAGGCTTCAAAATACATTACAGTTTCCAAAATCTGTTATTTGCCATCACATAGAAAATGTTCTCATTTCTGCAGCTGTTTTTTTTTTTTCTTCGGGTGAAACTGACAGCTGCTTGGGAGGCAAACACTGATGAGACAATTTGCCATATGCAAATGCCCTGTTTGCATGTCCCGGCACTATTCCTTTCTATTCGCCAGTTGTCAGACACTTTTAAGGGCTGCATAGAAAGAGATTAAAAAGAACTCAAAAATCCTAACAGGTACACACAACACAAACAAAAGTATTCAGAAGAATACATGGCGAAATTGTTTTGCGAAGTGACAGTCCAACAATAACTTCCCTCGTTTAGCAACAAGGACAAAGACGATTTTCCTTTCTAGTTGTATACACGCAAAAGCAGATGAGGGCTTGTATGAATACGCAAGTAAGTGAGTGGGAGAGAAAGAGAGAGAGGGAATAAATGTATGCGGTGTGCCAGAGAGTAGCCACAGTGCAGCTTTAAAGCTCAGTTAAAACGAGCACGTCTCTTCCGCAGCTCTTGGCACGCTGGTTCCCATGGTGATGATGATGATGATGATGAGGTGTTGGGATCGAGCTGTCAGGCCCTTGTTATTTTCGCACATTTTACAACCGGCGCTATCAGGGACACCAGCAGAGCTAATTCAGTCCTATTGTCTCTCTCTCTCCATCTTCAAACCTCACTCTACCACGATTCGCCCCAATATACCATCCTCATGATAATTTCGCTCTTCTGGAATGTTCTCTCTGTACCCGCTCCTCCAGCGTCAATCAATAGCTAATATGCAGTCAGACAAACATGCTAATGATGTAGCTAAGAAAACACAAATGATGTTGCTTGTTGAACAGCGAGAACGCCGAGCATGCAGATAATAACGATTCTCACATTAAACACAGATACCGTTGCGGAACAAGCAATTTAAATACTTTAGAAAATACGGAATAAAGCTAACAACTGCTTTAATTACACTAAAGTTTGATTGAAAATGAGAAAAGTTATTTCTGTGGTGGATTAGAGAGTTTAATGGCTGGGGGAAAAAAACTATGTTGAAATAAAATTCCAAACTCACGAACAAGAAACAAGGTTTGCAATTACTGCAGATGACCCTTTCTCTGCATCGCTGACCTCTGACCCCATCAGACCACTCTCTCCGTTTATTAATCAGCGTTCGCATCTGCCTCCTCGACCCGCATTTTAATGATAAAACCATTTCTGTTGACTTTGGAACTATTAACTTGACCTCTCAAACTCTTTAAAAGCCCAGACTTTGTGAATTAATCTTTACATTGTGGTATTACTATTGAGATTCCTTTTAAAAAGGTCACATAATAGAAAACAGTACATGAAAGTCAAAAGAGCTTGTAGACATTGTCTAATGTTCACAAGGAAAAGCTTCCTAACCACACCACTTCTTCACATGGTTATGATGTCACAATTAACATACCACTGCATGATTCATCAAAAATAAAACAGAGCAATTATCTGATGCTATATTCATCTCAACTCATCTTTGCTTTGATTTTGGGACATTTACACATGCTTTGATTTTGGGACATTTACACATGCTTTGATTTTGGGACATTTATAACATATGCATTTGGGGGAAAAAATAAAATAACCAATCTTCTTCTCAAACTTGTAATCAGAAAAAAAAATTAAATGTAAAGGTTTTTGTGGTTTTCCACTAAAATGCAAGCTTATGGTTTCATGTTTTGAAAATAAATAAATGAAGACCAGAAAATGATGATTTTTTTCTTAAATACAGATTATTTTTTTTCATTTCACATTTAAATATTACCACAAAAATAATTATAATTCTTATTTTGTATAGTATTTTTACTTAATAATAAACACAATAAACCAGAGCTTTTTTTCTTCTTCTTTTTTTTAATCACAATTGCAATTTTATTAATATTTAGCCCGTGCAAATTCAAAATTATTATAATTTCAACTAACATTAAAAAGAACATGACTCATGCCAATACCACATTGCCCACTGAGCTTTTTAAGCACATCCAAATTGGGGTGGGTAAAAAAGAAATTCAGGGTGGAAGGAAAAAGTGTCAAATCGTTTGCATTCTCTGGCAGAACCAGTTAAGCTCAGATAAACACATCCTGTTTACTTTAACTTGCCCTTCCAGTGGTTCAGACAACTCTGTACATTTTTATCGGAGAAGTTCATAGTTCTTTGAATTTGGACTTAAGAAGAAAGAAATACGGTCAGTACTTAGATAAAGGCACAGTTTTGACGTCAGTGAAAGACACCTGAAAAGGATATTACGGAAAAAAGGATTAGTGTGTTCAACTTGAAGTGGCACTGCAGCGACCAATTGGTGTATGACATCAAAGGGAGAGCGATCATAATGCGCACATGGAACCATCAGCTGTCAAACGCATCGGATATGGCTGCAGCACACCTGCTGTTCTCTTGCGAGGCATCTGCATAGTGCTTTGCGCTTTTGTTGGTATCCGTGCAGACAATAGCTGGGTGTGCTCGACTTGAAGCAGCGCTGCAGCCACTGGTCAGAGTGTAACATCAAAGTACCGCGAGAGCGTTTGACTGCTGATGGTTCCATATGCACGTAATGATCGCTCTCGTTTTTTTGTCGCAGCAGCGCCTCTCCTAGTGATGCAGAACCGCTCCATTATAAACGTAGAGAGCTGTCTGAACCACTGGAAGCATAAAGTAAATAGGAACTGTTTATCTGAACTCAACCGGTTACGCCAGGGAACGCAAAGTTTTGCGAGAGAACGTAAATATCTTTACGCAAAGTTTTGAAAAACATTTCTTCCTTCCACCCTTTATTTTTTTCACCCACCCCGATTTTTTTCCTCCACCATGTCCCTGAAGGGGCTCCTTATACAGCTCCTGCTTTCTGCTAAAGTGGAAAAAAAAGAAAGCCTTCACACACTGCAGAACAGGGTTTTTATGATTAGACATTTTTCAACCAAAAGAGACTTCAGTGAGGTCCAAATAAAATAGAGAATGAGTGAGAAAGAGAATGCGGTCCTCGAATTTGGAGAAAGCTGAAGTGGGGTGACTGACTCCTTCTGATTGGTTGTAAACTAAGAGGGTAGCGCCTCTGCCATCTCATTTCTAAACACTAATACAAAGAGACACGCCTGGGGAACATGGACCTGGCTGATATAATTACAAATTCTCAGGTGAATTCTATATTTCAGCACGACCTGGAAGAAGGAAAGTGTATGTGTGTGTTAGTTTTTTTGTGTGTGTGTGACAGGAACACGACAGAAACAAAACATTCAGCAAGTAGGAAAAAAAAGTGAGTGTCTTGACACTTATTATTCTGCCTAGTAGTGTGTGTTTGAGAGGAGGTAATGGTGGATTATAGTATCCTCCCAGTACTGTGAATTCACCATTCCCCTGTTTGTTTGTATGTGTGTGTGTGTCCATACAAATGATGAACCTCCAGGTACCGGCTCATTTGGAAACCTCTAGGGGGTCTTGTCATGGAAGTGCAGCGAGCTTCAGGCGGAGTGAGACAGCAGGACACTTGGGAAGGTCCAAAAGGGCTCCGGTGCGGCCTGCACTCACATCATATGTTTGTTTAGCGCTCAGGGAGATTGAAAAGAGGCTTCCTGAGAAAGACTTGGCCTTTAAAGAGAGAGAAACGCTATACGGGCGCACAATTGATGAGTTCCCATGGAACTAGCTAGTGCCACGTCTCATAAGGCGGGAGAGGGAGTAAAAAAAAAATGAAAGAGGAGTAAAGTGAGGGATTGGGTGAAAGCAAAACATATTGACATTGACAGAAGGCCAAAGTGCAAGACAAAGAAAGTGAAAACCGAGGAACAGACTTCTAAAGTTCCATCACACAACAGTTCATCTTTACATAAACCGACACCAGCATCAGAGACCGCATGATCCAACCAGAACCAGACAAGCAAAAGTGTGAGGTGGAATGTCACTGAGGAGGTGCCGTCCTGCGTGTCTCCGACATCTGGGGTTTGCCGCCGAGGCTCAGGATCACTGAGGGTGTTGACAGAAGTAAAGCCCCTTGGAGTCATGCTCTACATATGGACCTCCGGGCTACACCGATTGCACTTCAGAAACAAGCAATCGGTACTGAAATACTAGAAGTCAAAATGCTCGACACCTGTTAAACTCATACACTAGAGTATTTCCTTGGATTCTCAAGGAGCGAGGAAAACGAGATGTTATAGGGGCCTAAGAGCTTAGTTATGAATCGAGTTTGTGGAAACACCAAAAATCACTCAAAGGCAGCTGGTTGCAAACTGAGACGCGAATGCAATGAGCCATAAGATGCACCTACCAATGCACAAAGCTTGTCCAATTTCTCTCCTTTGCTCTCAGCGTGGGTCTTTAGTATTTTATGTATTCTTTAAACATGGCGTCTATGTTTTTTTCGGTGTTAAAATGCTTTCTTCTAACCTGGCTTAATGTGCTATAAGTAAGCCATCTGTAGGCTGATTTCCCTTGTGACAGCTACAACATTACTCTGTTTGCCCTACAGAGCAATATTGATTCTGGGAAACTGGTCTGAAAGTTATTTTAGCAATTACACACAAAAAAATTGTCATTGTTTACTCATCCTCATGTTGCACCAAACATGTATGACTTTCTGAGATTCTAAAGACTGGTCACTTTTTTCCATGCGTTTATAATGAATTATGATGCATAGAATTTAGCATAAAACATGTCCACAAGTCTTTTGAATGAAATTGAAGTACAGTAACAACTGCCCTCTCTAGTGAGTTGTTAACTGTTGTTACAGACTGGGTGACAATGAACTAATGATTCATGTTAGTTTTGTAAACCAGATTCTGATTTCAAGTGTTACCCAGTAGATGATTATTAAAAAAAAAGCGATCACAGTCTTCAGCATGTAACTTTTGTATTGTACAGAAGAAAAGAAAATTGTGCAGGTTTGGAACATCATATAAATGATGACAGTAAATGAGCATATGATGACATAACATTAATGTTTGGATGAAACATTCCATTTAATTGGAAGACAGTCTGACTGTGGTTATCCTGATTGCATTCTACGATCAAGGTGGGGTGAAATCATTTTGAGTTGAAATAATCCAGCCTGGACGGACATTACCATAAACAGGTTTTGGTTATGTGGAGTCCAAACACTGCCTGCTGCGCTGTATTTGTGCACTTTGACTACAAAATATGATACAAATTCTTCCAGGCGTCACGCCAGTCAGACGCCTGACATTGTGAATCCTGCCTGATACCCGAGTAACAAGCTTTGAGCTGAGTGGGTGTTACAACCAACAAATAAAATGAAGGTAGATTCCAATAAGAAGATACAGTACCTGGGGAGAAGAAATCTGACATCTTCCTCTTGTAAATCTCATAATCTGTCTCCAGAAAGACGCAGAATATGACACGGTCGATCTGCAGAAAGAGCGGAAAAGAGGCATTTAGCATAATGGAAACCTGGATCAATGCATCTCTGGGTAAACACATGGCTAGGGGCAGCACTATTAATAAATATGAAAGTACTAGTACTCAAACCTGTCATAACTAGAGCTCAGGGGACTCATTTATGACACCGCAGCATTTTTTGCAGACTTTTCTTACTTTGTTAAACATCTAAAATAGTCTAATAGTACAAATGTTTATTCAGTGAAACAATTTTGCCAAATTATCAATATACACAGAGCAACAATGAGGCATCATTTAAACAGCCAAAACATTTATAACATGTGTAGAATTTTTATTCTACATTTATTCCCCCTTGGTCTGTAATAGCATAATGGAACGCCTTTGTAAATGACTGGACAAACATTTTTTCGGTCCTACGCCTTCCACAGACGATGTAAATACGAATCAATACATTTAGACCACTTAACTTATTGAAACATTTAACCAGCATTACAAATCACATACCCTGCCTTTAAACAGTGTGTGTATCCAATACTAAAATTCTCAGACACTCGCATGCTACATTGCTGACACATTTGCCCATGTTTAAAATAGTGAGTGCAGTCCAGTTATCATTTTGGAAATTAAAAAAGTTTTTTTGCATGTACATTGTACAATCTAATTTATATAAAACTATTTTAACAGGTAGAACCACACTGTAAATATGTTTTATAGCACATTTGTATTGAATCAAGAGCATAATTGAGATAAATACATACAAACGAAGAGAACACATTATCGTTCATCTCCACGCTTCACTTCTTCCACTTAAGCTCAAACTTTAAGTCATCTCTAACCACAGCTCTCCGGAATACAATGCAATGAAAGCAATGTCACTTAGGAGCAGAACATCAAGATTGAAATTAAAACAAAAAAACATAAAACCTCCCAGCACTCTCTTATCACTGCGGAGACCGGATCCCATACTGAAGTCCATCTCTTCCCATTCCGGACCACCCAGACCGGCCATCCTGCTTAAGATCTTTATGATACACTAGTACAGCAGGGATCTCGACACAAAACCCTCTTTTGATTCTTCCCATGTTCCCAAAACAAAGAGCTCATGTGAACAAGAGTATAAAACAACAAAAAAGAAAGATTGCCGTCAACCTGCAGGGAATACCCTGTATTACAAAACCCAAACATTCAGCAAATGTTTAAATAACAAACATTTCCTTCATATTTGCATATTACTTTCAGCAGGGTTTAAAAGGCCACGCTGAAAGTCTAGAATCGGTAATGTCACAAAAACTTTCAAAATAAACAGAAGGGTTTAGAATTGTGAATTTATTTGCATAAAGAAATGTAGACTGCATAGCCAATGAAGATCCTGCATTTTCTTCACTAATGTAACCTTCAGACGATACCGATCCATTTAATAATGCATCTCCTTCAATTCAATTCAACACTGATAAACATTTGTTTGAGCAAAGAAACTATTAGAAGTTCGAAAAATGCAAAACAGAAGCATTCCAGCTATTAAGCACACCGGCGATCACCTGTAGATTGCAAGTCCTTATATAAATATTCATTCCTGCCCTGAAAGACCTCCTTTAAAACCTAAGAAAGGTGATACTTCCTCTCTGTCAACTCTAAGGGTCCTTATCAGCCTCACTCTCTCCCTCTCTGCCACAGGTACGCCTCTCTCTCCCTCCACAGAGGAAATGTGCCTCCCAGGGAGACGTCAGATAATCGCCCTGCTGAATATTGCAATATTCCCAGACAGCCTTGTAATGGCCTCTCTCGTCTCGTCTGCCGGTGGATGGAGAGGGAGATAAAGCAAGACTCCCTGCGGGATGGCGAGAGACCGGACCACCTCTTCAAACCACATGAGGATTCAATATAAAATCGTTCTCCCTCACAGCCTTGTGCAGACAGACAGCTGTCTATTAATAGTTTATGGCCTGCCCTTTGGAGTAAATGTTAAGACTTGACTTGAGACTAGTAACATTTTTATTTTTGTGCAGAAGAATGTCTCCGGGGGGTGTCATGGCCATAAAGAGAGAGGGAAAAAACTGTCCTGCTCACTTTTTTCCACCTCTTCATCCTTTCAACTAGGAACTGAAATGAGAGATATCTTTAAGATGGCTATAAAGACCAAGGGCTAGGATACCAAAAGGGGACAAAACAACCATAGGAATGTCTGCTACTGTCTCAAACACCTAAAAGCCCATTGAGAACAAAGAAGAATCATCTAGAATCTTATTAGGTCCAGATTTCATGATCCAATACAGTGTAAACCTTTTTTTATAGCGAAAAGTATACCAAAATGACCCTAATGTGAAAAAATGAAGTGCTTAATCTGGTTTATATTCATTTTAACCCAGGGGCTAGGGACCGCTATGCAACATGTTAATGAAAACAAAAAGATTTTGCCAGCATTTACAAAATAACAGAATTTGCAGCAAAATAACATTGTTTGATTAGACAAATTAACTATTTATTCACCACCCTAACTGTACAGGAATATATTAGCTGCATTTAACTAACAAACCTGTGACCCATTTTTGAATCGCACCAGTTGAAAACCACTGTGTTAGCAAATATATGGGAGAAAGATTTCCTGCTGGAAAACTCTTCTGCATTTATGTAGATCATGACATCTGAGTCATCCCTCAGGCAGAGAGTGAATGGAGGTGAGAGGTCCTGATAATAGGTTGTCCGCATCTTTTTTTCAGGCATTAGAGTGGGGCACCTACACTTTAGGAGAGACTTTCCGCCTTATGCTATTTATATCCATATGGCCCCAGAGTATAGATGTCCAATGATGAAATAAAGGATAAAAGAAGGATGAAGAAAGACAGTAAAAGAGAGTGTGCAATCCACACTATCCACACTATTAGTTTCGGATCCCAATATAAATATACAATGCAAATAATCAATACTATACTTATTAATATATTCATACATATATATATATATATATATAGCATGTGTGTAATAATATAGATATGAACATATATTTTATATTACTCTTTGTAGAGACTGTGTGTGTATTTAAATGTGTATACATTTAAGTACAAAAGTACTGTGGTGTGGGAATTAAGCTGAAATATAGTTTCATTTAACTCATTAGCATATAAATTAATTAGTTAATTTGCTTTTGAGAGTCACAGGAGAGTGTTTTCTCACTTGTTTAGTTAAGTCTCCTTAAACATGAATTATGTAATGTAAAACTGTCCTAGGTAAATTATTCCAAGTTTACCATTGCTCCAGTTTTCTGTGGTCACGGACACACACACACACGCTAACAGTGAGCTGCTACTAAGGGACTAACACTGAGCATGTGATCACTTTTATAACACATCAACCTCCCAGAGTCCCAGCCTTAATATGGCAGCCACCAACATACCAGATATTACTTTTAATTTGAGATCTGAGATCAAAAACCAGTTTTGAAACATTATTACCTCTTTTTTTTTAACCTGTTGAGGATATTTCTATATCTATATTACAGATATCCTCTGGTGAACACAAGGGCATAAAGGTATAGCAGCGGCTATTTTCATTATTATTCGAGAGTCTCATTTTTAAAGCTACTGAGGCATCGCAGAAGGGATGTTATTTGTCAAAATAATGACATGCATTTGACACATCCAAAAGCAGTTTCTCTTCATGAATGTGTCTGTGCAGCACATTAGGTCAATGTATGTCCCGAGGGCCTTGTATGTCATTTTACAGTAAATGTGCTGAAAGCCCGGCGCTGAACCACAGTTCCCGTACACTGTGCCGAGCAGCGGGGGATTGTGGGAAATGAAGAATGGTGTTCAAACACATCCACTGGTACTGTAAGCTGAGTGGAAGCTCAGCTTGAGAGGGTTAATGAAGGCCTAATGAGGAAGCAGAGATCGCCGTGTGTGGGCCAGACTGGTCATAACTCAACCCTGATTGAAGGACCACTGCAAGAGGGAGAAATACAGGAAATGTATCTCTGTGATACAGAATTCAAAATAAAAAAAAAGGTTTGAACAGTCCCCCAGACTGTGTTCAGACAACAGGTATACAGTAGTCCCATCCATCGTGACATTACTGCAGAAATGAAAACAGACAAAAAATAAAAATAAAGCTAAATTAAAAAAACAAACTGCTGCGCTTCTCTAAGACAAATACAGTTGTGGTGAAATTATTTACCATGATAAATCAGAGCAAGCATAATATTGTGACATATTCATTTTAAATCAATTTTCTATTTGAGTATATATATATATATATATTTATTTTTTTTTGACATATGATTTTTATTATGATTTTTGCAAACATACAGAACAAAACAATAATAAACAAACAAACCCTTCACAAAACAGCTATCTGTGCAGTCTATAGGTTGAGGCACAAACAAACTAACATATAGAAAAGGAAATGACTGTATACAAAATCAATCTGTCCTTCAAAAACTACTAACATCAACATTGGTCCTTGTGATTCGACAAAAAGGTAAAAACTAGTTCCCACATTTTGTCAAATTTTACAGAGTTCCCAGCAGTAACAGTATATATATATATATATTTTAAATGTAATTCATTCAAAACTTTTCAGCAGTCATTTCTCTAGTTTTCAGTCTCACACAGTCTTTCAGAAATAATTCTAATATGCTGATTTGATGCCTAAGAAAGATTTCTATAATTCATATGCAGTTGAAAATAGTTTTGCTGCTTAATATTTTTGTGGAAAGTAAAAAGTTCAAAACAACGTTCTGATAAATTGAATGCATTCTTTCTAGATACAAATATTAATACTTATACAAACAATAAATGAATCTATATTTCTGACTTTTGGTGATGCTACTGTAATTGTGCAGTTACACACTTCACCTGTAAGTTTATTTGAGCTCATTTTAAAGCAATACACTAATTAAGTAATCAGGACGGATGCCATGAATGTTTCTAAGCCCTGGGTTCATGAGAAACTTCTGAATATTCTCTGAATATTATGCTTCTCGGCACCAATAAATGCTAGTATACAGTAAAGTTAAATACTACCTGGATAATTATTTGCTATTACTATAATTAAATGTCATTATTTATCAAAAATGTGTATATTTTATCATCTTACTGCTGTTGTCAGTGTTTAATAAAAGCAGCCATTCAAACGTGCCAAAGCCTTTCAGTAGAGTATAAATCTGGCCAATTTCAAAGCAGCGACACTAGATGAAACACACCTGGCCAGGTAGGGCCAGCTTCAATCCATTCTCTTCGCTCTGATACAGTTGCTTGTAATTTGACTGCAGCCAGAAGCAGAGGCTCAGGGAGCCCAGCAGGTGCCACGACATTCAGCTGGCCCTCTTACCAGTGATCTGTCACCGCCAGGCAACCAGGCTTGTAATTACATGTGGACTGTGCCAGAAAAACTTTGACGCACTAGCTGTGACACGTACACTGCTCTGCTTGGATTTTCTTATTGTTTCCGTCAGGCGTAATGAAAGAGACGGGTGGGCCACCGCAGCTCTTGAACCTGCGTATATCGGCCTAAAGGTAGGAGGAGATATGATTGAGACGCAGATGCAATGTGTGTTTTACGATAATTGTAATTACTGGAACACTGCGGCCCCTTTTTCAACAAATGATGAATATCTAGCGAAGAGGTGGCTGTGTAGCTCCACATAGTGTGTGAGTGGGTTGTAAGCAATTTGTCATCATTATGGGAATGCTGTGCAGCTGAAACTATGTGCACAGCATTGAGGAGCATTACTATTAAAAGCTAAGCGTTACAATGTTACATTAATCACTTTAAAAAGTAATAAATGATATAATTTTTTTTTATTATTATTTTTTTTTACTGACAGTAATGTTTTAAGTTGCAGTGGACAAGTTGGTCACGACTTGGCATTTTATGCGCTAAAATTACAAAATCACTTTTTATATTGCTATAATATTTCACAAAAATACCATTTTACCCCCCAAAAATAAATAGGGGCATATATTATCTATATTATCAGCTGTATCTTCAAAATCTTCCAGAGAAAGCATTTATTTTGGATTTATTTGGTTTTCCAAAATTCTATAATACCCATCATGCTCGTCACATGCATGCCCCTGAAAGCTCAGGTAAAACATATTTTATTTTTCAAATTTTAATAATATCTGATGTTATGGTGTAGATGTAATAGGTAACGAGCTACATGCGAACTCCAAAAGACTCAAGCCACTTACAAAGAGGAAAAAGAACAAGCATCAGTGCTATGCTTTGTTCATGAAGAGAAAGCTGGCTCATAACGGCACGATGAGAAATGACGAAGAGAGTCCTGTCTGTCAGCATAAAGAGAGCAAGAGAGAGAGGCAAGACAGCGTGGGGGGGAGCCAGAGTGCCCAGTGAGAGGCAGGTGGAGACTTTCCAGGCCTTATTACCAGCATAATTACACACACCTGAGCCAGCCCTGCATGAGAGGACAGTAATTAAAGAGTTGGGAAAAGCATGAGAGAAACACACTCACACACACAATAGTCCTCCCATCCGGAGATCTGCCAATGGTTAAAGAGGGAGAGGAAAATAAACAGGGGAGATTAAACGATGCATGAACACACACAAATGAACACACCTACATCAGGTGATTTGTCAAATGTAGGAGAAGCGGGGTGGAAGATGTCGCTCTGTGGCGGTCACAAATTAAAAGGCATGTGTAATTAGACTGGCAATGGCGATGTTTATATATAATGTAGGGGGCCGAACGCAAACTTCAAGCCAAGATCATGAAATGATGCGGTAAAGACTCCTGGCGGTAAAGATGAGTAACCTTGGTTTAAAATATTTAGACAACCCTCTCTTCTGATTGATCCACAGATACTGTGATGAGACCAACAATTTGAAAATTTAAGCCAAGGCAATGCGATTTAAAATTTTTCATATATACAGCATATATACAAAATTATTCGATATTATTATAATTATGTTTTATGTATTAAATATCAGTAATTTATTAGCTTAAAATTATAATATAAAAATATAATTTAAATAATGATTATTGGTATTATTATTTTAAAAATGCAGTTAGGTCAACAATAGTGAAGATAGATACATGTTATGTCTGATAAATAATAAATTAAATAATCTTGAATAATATATAATAAAATGTGTTGAGCATTTGCCTCCTTTATGCATAAATAAATGCACCTAAAATAACAATCCATTTTGTACCCTAATGTGCCATTTATGACAATGCATTTTTGATAAAAAAATATGTAAATTGAGAAAAAAACATGATGATTTAGAACAGTACATAGAAAAGTACTGTGTGTGAAAGACACTGTTCGTAAAAGTAGCTCTGACATTATGTCCTAATTTTAACATGTAACTTGCTATTGTTACTTACTAGTGTACTGACAATTAAGGGAAAGGACAAACCTTGCCATCTTTCAAAGACATAATAAAATATGAAAAAGGTATTTAAAATTCGTAATGGTTCAAACACTAGCAAAACAAAAACAACGTTGTGTATCTTAATGCCACAGGGTAGGGTAGACTGTTTAGGTAGAAAAACAAAATCCTAAAAGTAATTTCTCCATAATCCATTCCTTATCCACTTGTACTGTTATCAGTCTCTTATGTTAGCCTCTACTGCCACATTTTTGTTGTGTAAAAATAGCTCAGTCCCACCTGATTGATAAACCAAGACAAAGACAGGCAGAAAGCACTTAAGAGGTCCGGGCAGTGGTCGGTCAGTCAGTCAGTTTGACATTCTTTTACCCTTGTACGCCTCAAAGAGAGAGATTGGAAGGTTGGGAGTTGTTAGAATCACGGTTAAAACTGAATTATCATTTCAGAAATGGGATTCTGAAAGGTTTGCTTTTGAACTGAACAGCTGGATCTATACTTCAAAGAATGGCGGCCTTAACAACCTCGCTTAAGAAACCAGCAGTCATCAGGTGGACTGTGGGGAAAGTGCAGGCCAATTTTTCTCATAACTAGTAAATGTTACACTCTATGAATAAGGATAAAATCTTATAGAAATGGAGCTAAGCTAAGAACTCTGCTGAATAAAAAAAATAGCATACGCTAGTTACAGTAGGTATGTTTTGATGCTGGTTTAAGCTTGTCCTTTGCTGGTTTATGCTGCTCATGTGCTGGCGAAGGAACAGCATAAACCAGCTTTAACCAGCATCAAAACATACCTAACCAGCATATGCTGGTTTGTTGCAGGGAACAAATGTTACACTTTTAGCATATATGCTAATTTACATCCCCTGCTTGACACTGCAAGCTAGTTAACTTTAATCCAAAGACGTAAAATGCCATCTGCTAAAGGGTGTTGTTTGCACTGTTATAACTGACTTTTATATTAAGGACACAAATTTTCATTAAAATGCCACTTTATTAACAAAAATATTATTTTAAAACAACTGCAATGCCACAGTGGCCAATTTAGCATCCGGGACTCATTTAGGATCAGTTATATAATAGACATTTTAACATGCTGCAAAGTGTTTTGTCGTATTAAAAACTACATTGCATAACATTTTCTGCATAAAACATTCAAATGCAATGCTCCTAAACTGTGCCCATAAGATGAGAAACTGATAATGAATTAACCACCATCCTGTGCAAATCAAGCCTGGGGATCATGGCTAACTAAAAGATATCCTTCACAGATGTATAACAGAAAATTAAAAGCAGCTATAAAACTAAATGCGGAGGGAATTACAGTGAGATAACTTGAAGCATTAGAGCTGCATGTCAGCAAAAATATACACTGCTCTTGAAGTCTCAAGTCTTCAATGACTAAACAACAAGACATGCTTTTTTCAGCATTCATTCCCTCTGGAGCGTAAAGAAAGCCATGTTTGAAAAACTTGCATTTATATACGGTAAAATACAGGATACTGTAAAATGTCACAGTATGGGCGTAACTTTCGCCACCACTCTGGGGCTCTTGATCTGATAGATAATACGACAGTAAGTAAATGTCAACTAGCACACGCTGTCCTCCCACCGGATGAAAAATGGAGTCCATTTCACCTCAGCTGAAATGCTAACAGCTTATTTGACAATAACGCCATAGTCACTTTTTCTGGAAAATAGCCCGCGGCTGGGGAACATGCAGTTTCTTGAGGGACACATTGCCACTTTTTGGCTTTGTAATGGATTGGATAGGTGTTGTGAGAGCAAGGGGAAAACGAGGCTCAACACAAGCGTGTGTCAGTGTAACATGAGCATACAGCTAATAGAGCATTGATCCATTAGGGCTGGTTGTCAGACTGCGGTGTTAGACTGTAATTAAGGTGATGAAAGGGGTTATCCACTGTGCATGGCTAAAACAAAAGGATGGAGAGCAAAGAAAAAAAAAAAGAAATATTCAAATAACACATATCGGTATTGAAATATACAGTCAACCTTTGAAGTGGATCAAAAAAGTTCATAAAATTTGTTCTAAGACAAGAACGCATTTTGCTTTTTGCTTTTAAGACAACTTTTGATTGAAAGTAAGTAAGTAAATAAACAAACAAATATATAGCGATCATTAATTCTGCAAAAGGCAATTATACCAAAAAGGGAATATGTATCTATAAGTGTCAGTCTAAAAAAGCGCCTGGCTTTACAAAGGAGTCATTGAACTATTCACTCAACCAATCTGTTCCAAACCCGTGATTCATTCGGGAACAACATGCATAAACATTCAAATTCAATGTTACTAAATTGTGCACATAAGATGAAACATTTTACATGTGTGTAATTAAATCCTGGGATTTAAGGCTAGCCAAGTTATTTTTCACAGATGTATAATGGGAAAGTATAATTCATTCAGTGTGTGCTGCTCAGATATACAGTATACACTGACAATTGCGCATGTATATTTTGTATGCAAGACAAAGACAGAAGTGGATAGGGAGTCAGTTAGTTAGTGTGTGAGTTTGCAACAGTGACAGCTCTCTTTCTCTACAAGATAATAATGCTAATAGTGCCCTCTGATGTGGGGTCAGATGAAAAAGATGGCAAATGATCAGCTAACAGGACAGCTGAATGCACGATAGCATTTGCCAACAAGCTGGCTGCCACACAACCCTCTATTTTCCAACAGAGACAGAAAGACAGAGATTGAGAGTCTCGGATAGCCTGTTAATGAAGGATGCTCCAAAAATGACAAGTGGTGAGGCCACTGGCTCCATCTCTTTTTCGAGACCAGCTAGTGGTGTCCAGCAGTGCCCCCATAACCCTGCATTTTAATCAAACCTCTCCTCATAAACGATAGCATTCTGCCTTGCACTCGGCATAAATCATCACTTGTTCACGTTCCCTCTTAGATAAAAAATACTTCAAAATCACCTTTAAAGGTCTACATTTTGTTCCTGTAGACCATTTTGGAGGCCAGGTAAGCATTAGCATTCATACTGCACACACACACACACACACACATATATATAATTTGTACTGCCATTATTATGTTATCCATAAGAAAATCATTCTGATTGGTCTGCAATTACTGGAAATTAACTTGCGTTTATGCCTAATGAGGATTTATGCTGATATGCTGCTTTGAATAACAGTGCCTTGCAAAATGCAATAAATGAAAATAATAAATGTAATGTATAAGAAAGGAGTGAAGTACTTCCATTTTGTTTGTGATACACCCATACACACAAATGATTTAAATGCACTTACTCTCATGTGAGAGTAGATAACTCTATACAGTTTAAAGTCTCATTCTGACAGCATTGTAGAAAATGTATTGGGATCCATAAGTTTGTTTCTGAATTGAAACAGATTTCAAATAATTTACCATAATATAACTTGCTCACTCTGCACTAAATTGGGAGTTCAAACAGCTGATAAAAATGTCACAATAAGAGTCATCTACATCTTGGATGGCCAAAAGGTCGGTAAATCTTTAGCAAATTAGAATTTTTGGGTGTATGGTTGAGTTCAGATAATTATAGCACTCAGAAGCAAATTCACTAAGAATGTACAGTGCATATTTTACGTTAATAAATAAATGCAGATTGCAATGTGGGAGAAACTGGTCTAATACTTTGGCCGGTTATTCTAAAGCTGTTACTTGCGTGCAAAGCACCCTTCAGCAACACAATGAATAGATTTAGCGGCTTGCAGATTAAACGACATCAGCCACGTCTGTGTTCTAAACATAGCCTGCCTTCAAGAATAACTGCAGGGAGCGAGGTAGTGTTTGAACCTTTTCAGAACATCTCTCTACCTTTTTTCTCCTCTCAGTTATGTGGAGTCATGCTGGGTTTCCTCTGCAGGAGGTATGTCCTCTTACAGGTAAGGAGCGGAGAAAGGTATGCTGGAAATACAAACATGACACTGACAGACATGTGTCTTCTTCTCTGGAGTGCCATTGGCACTTCTCTCATCCATCTTTGTTTATCCTGTCTGTAGTCATCTAGAGTTAGAGCTTCTGACATCACGGGTAGGAGCTCGCAAACAACTACAGTATGTGAGAATGTCTTGTCCTGACAAGAGTGTCAAAATCAGCGAGCATGTTTCCTTAAACAGCTTGCGAGAAGCAGTGATGTCAGCCTGAGAAAATTAGAAGTAGCGTATTCGCTGTCAAAGCTAGCTTTTTCAATCTCTTGTAACTCAACGTAGCAGGTAAACCCACCGCCCTGTGACTCTGCGAAGGTAGTGTGTCAAAACAGGGATCCAACATGGTGGGACAAACATAGAAAAGCCAGAGAGCAGCTGACAAAGCCTGCACATACAGTTTAGCTAAAGGCAAGAGCTATGTCCAAGCACCTACTGTAGAGAATGGTAGGATTTTCCCCCTTTTTTGATACTGTTATGGATGCAAATTGTCTCTACCTATGGTAAAGAGACGATGTGTGCATTTGAATGAATTAAACTGAACAATTGCGAACAATTTCAGACTTTTCTAATCGCAAAGCGATAAAAAGAATATTTCATTCGCAAACTGGCATCTCTAATTCTGATTCTTAACAGCTCACACAAAACATGACTGCTGAAATATTAGCAAGGAAAAAGATTTGCAGGTTGTTATATGGTAATCTGACCATACAAGAAAAGATTCATGAATCAAAACAAGTGTTAGTCTACCAAGCAGGGAGATAAAGATATGCAGAACCAGAGAACCGGACACCCTGGAAACCAGAGGGGCCAGTTTTAGCTCAGGTTCCTGTCGTCTGACATTCAAATTTATAATATACCTCTCTTGGCTTGCAATAAAGCACCATTCTGATATAGGCAATAATTCAGTATAGTTTTAGCACCTGGTAGTATTTCAGACAGGTAAGGGGGGCTTTGTGCCCCCTGCACATACAGTAGAGAGAAAAAAAATAAACAGATGCTAGACCCAGGTGTCCATTTAGACAGATGAAATAAAGCTGAAATAGCATAAATGTAAAGTAATTAAAAAAAAAAAAAAAAAATTAAAACTAAATTGAAATAATAAAAAAATAAGTAAAATCACAAAATCACATAAAATTTGAACAAAAATGTAAACCAAAAATATCAAAGCTAATACTAAATAATAATAAATAAACGTATGCTTCACAATGCCAGAGAAGAACTTTTTGTCTAAACGGTTCCATAAAGAACCTTTAACATCGGTAGAACCTTTCTGTTTCACAAAATTTCCTTGTGGGGAAAAAAGGTTCTTCAGATTATAAAAAGGTAAACAAAACGAAACGAAAAAAGGACATGGTTCCTTTGTACCTTTGACTGAATGGTTCCTTTTAAGCACCAATAGTGCACCAAAGACATATACACTATATACACTAGTATAAAAATAATAGTACAATAAAACTTATACCTGTCTGTCTGTCTAGATTAGCATTCCAAAAGGCACATTTGTGCTCAAAAATGTTTTAAAACATTATGCATAGACTAATCCCTAATGTGCTCTGCTTAATCTAGTTGTAGTCGTCATAATTTTAACATCTTATAACTAATCATATCTTGTTTAGACATTGCTGTAACATCTCAGAGACAAGCACTACTACTACTACTCGATCTTGCATTATTTATTCATTAATATTAAAAAGCAATGGGGAACAAGCATCTGAGCAAGTATAAAAGTGTCCTGATATCACATCTCAACACAGCGTGGATCATCTGTAAGGCCATACAACTCAAGCACATCTGCACACAATATCAATTTATTTATGAACAGTAGAAGGCAAAGGTTTGGCTCGTCAATATTAATTTGGTAAGTGACTGGACCGTCTAGAAAGATTACCTATCAACAACAGCCAGCGCTAATTAATATTCATGGGTTCAATCTCAGCCATATAGTGAAATCACAATGCAGCCATCTTCAGCCCCCCCACGGCACTTTAAAACTCGTTCCAGCTCCACCGTGTGGAAAAATCCTTGAGGGCAAAATCCCACTCTCCACACATGAATTGACCACACTGCAGGCGCAGCAATAAATGTCAAGTGGGTGTTTGTGAGGAAGAGTGGGAGGAGGCTCTGTTGTCCTCTCATCTTCGCACATTCATTTATATGACAAAGCTGCGCGCTTCCTCTTGGAGGACTGTTATTTTCCCTCTCTAATCTGAATAGATGAGCAGACTCTACACATTCTGATAGAAGAGCAGCAAAATAAATTCTGAAGAAAAAGGTTTGGATAGGGAACACTTCTTAATTTAGTTTATCTTAAGGGAAGTCTGTCACTGGAAGATAAAAGGAACATTCATACTCTCTCAAGCTAAAACAAGAAATATTAGTACTTGATAAAAAGATGTCCCAGAGGAGTCTTTAAAGTTTATTGGAGGCAGAAATTAAAAGTAAATTCATACTTTTTTGTTGAGTGTGCAAAAACTACTCTTATTCTGTATATAAGGGACAGTCCACCATTAATCACAATTGTGTGTTTATGCGCATTCCAAAATAGACAGGTTTGGAATGACATGATTTGTTCTCTTTTTTTTCGGTGAACTATACCTTTAAGAATCTGGGAGTTACACAAACTATGGCTGTTTTCTTTCTTTGCTTTGACAGATGCGGCCTCAAACCACCAATAATATTTGAGGTTCTGGAAACTTAGTGGGTGTTTATTTCCGCATTCAGCTGAATCATTAGAAGTTTCCAGTTGCCTTTTTGGAGCATCTGAAATATGCGATTTGATCCATGAAGTGGCCCTGAGATCCACAAGTGGAATTAGTTCAAATCTTGCCAGAAATCTGGTAAACGCGATCAAAAGCTCCCATGGAGTTCTCCCAGTGATCTGTTCAAGGCCAGACCGAAGATCAGAGAAGAGATTTTGGCGGCTGGGTGTTCCAGCAGAAGAGTCATTCCACTATCGGCACCAAGGGTTTGTAGTAAATCCTGTTTCGACTCGAACAAACTTGTTAATCGCTAACCTTGAAATAAATGTGTGTCTATGTTATCTGATGAATAGAGCGATAAGCTTCTCTTATCCAACAGTATGCTAATCATCACCACCTCCCATTGAAACGTCCCCTCATGTACAACCAACACTATCCCACTTCACCCAACAGGCCTGTATTAGCAAACTCATTAAAACAGGACTCATTTTTCATGTGTCCTTGGCTAAATCTATTACTCCCTTTTTACTGCGGCTCACTTTACAAGGGCGTACAACTTAAGGCTCAAACAATACCGGCTCTGAAATAGTCACGTGTTCGCAATGCCTCCACTGTCGCCACTGAACACTTACAAGTAAAATATAATTGAGAACCAGGCCCCTAAAATTTAAGTGCTTCATTAAAGTTGTGTTTGCTTTCAGTGCTGCCTGTAAAAAACTCTCCGCACTTTTTCCAAGTGAGGAACGGGTCATGGTCTAACCTTATGAGTCCTGAGAGACACACTTTGCCTTAAAATGAAACTAAGGTGCCCTCTAGGGAAGTGTTCGTTACAAAAACCCTAAAATGGGTAGTCTGGTAAAATCTTGGGTGAATTTGCTTTTAAAATATCGTGCAATGACATTTCTTACAGAGAAGAAATCTAATCAGCGCATGCCAATGTGGGTGTGCATTTTGTTAAGGTTAAAGTTCAAACCAGGACAAACCGCGAAGATAATTTGTACCCAAGCACTGCAAATTAGCTTATAATACAGAAGCCAAACAAGTTCCGTTAATAAAGTCTTTGAAGTATTTGAAATCGAGACCACATCCGTCCCCATCTTTTCTTTCCTAAAGACATGGCTTTCATATAAAACAAAACAAAACAAATGATGCTATATACAGTACAGCAATATCTCCTTTCCATTGTTTCGGACCGCTAACTACTGCCATATGGATGAGACACTAATTCCTCATGCCAGACTTTTGCAACTGATCATCTTGCACTATTGACACAGTTTAAAAAACTAAATCTGGTTATATTAAAAGATCTAATGAGAAAAGTTTGGAGCCACCTAATTGGTCGTCATTGTTACTCAGTTTTGAGCGTTTTCAACTTTAATATATTACTATTGTTTATTATTAAAAGTCAACAAATTGAAGCTAAGATTTCGAACCTAAATTTTAACAAATCCAAACTTTCTATACCGCCATATGGCAAATCAATCACAAGAGACAGTCTTCGGTTGTGCTTATGGCTAAATTAAACTTTTTTCATAATGAATGAACTTTACACATTTATTCAACTGAACTGAACTACAGGTAAAAGACTGGAGCTGAATAATAACAGTATTGTTTTGCTTCATCTGCATTATGGCAGAATTTTTTGATTATTCTTCTTTAAAGTAGTCATTCTTACACAGGAACAAAAGTACAGCAGTGACTTATTTATTTCTTAATAAATATGTATACATTTTTCCTTCACTATTTCTGTTAGTATTGCAAAACGGAGTATTTGTCGGCGTGGGAACTACAATTATTCTGATACTCTAGGGGGCGCTCTCTCTACCATGCACATTAATTGACACTGTTTTTATGCTCTGATGTGTAGAAGAGCCGACTGCTGCTGTTCTCCAGGCTGGGGCCAAACAAAACCCTGTCCACTTAAAACATAAAAAGGATCTCTTGTAGCGCCTCTTAAACCATTCACACCCGAGACAGACCTTTATCTCTCTCCTCCCCACTCCGTCTTTCCTCTTCCCTCACCTCTCTCTCCATGCTGTGAGGACTCCTGCTGGGCCTCTCTTTTTCCCATCTGCCTCTTGCAAATCAATATGTACAAACACAAACATCTAATAACCACCTAAAGAAACAATGCATTCAGAAAGCGGATACAATTAGAATTCTAAGTGGTGGGCAGCACTGCTTTCATAGCTCGGCTGAACAAACTAGCATGCTGGCAGTCAAACAGAGGGCTCGAGGACATGGAATGCTCTGTTTGATTGGTCAGTTCAGGGTCTGTCTGGGTTGGAGAGCTTCTCCCTGATGTTTTGTTCCTCTTCTGTTTATTCAGATGGGCGTAAGAAAACAGGTCGGAATTTTGGGATGTTAAAATTACGAAGTACTGGATTGAATGTGAACCTGATATACCAGAAGAAACATGTTTAGGCTATGTGTATGTCCGGGTTGTACTGCATTCAGAAGTAAATTAAAAATGTCTTTTAAATTACAATTGAATCTCTGACGGACGGACAGACAGACAGACAGGCAGCTATTTGTTTTGACAGCACGTGATACAGTATGTCCCATAAGCTCAATGCAGCATTGTGCTAGTTAACCCAGAATCCTCCGCTGCAAAGAGAGATCCCATCAACACGGGCGGTACCTGTTAACCAAAGTGACCCTCGAGTGCTGCTGCGCTGGCCGTTTCAGAAAATACGCTTTAAATGATCCTTTTATGAACCGTAAAGTAAGAGGACCCACTCTAAATACTGCAATCAGTCTGTAGCTTTTCAAACACTTCTACCCAGAGACCATTTTACATTCATAACGTTTTATCTGCATTTGAGGATGGTTCACATAATCCATTTTTGGAAACGACTTGGAAATTCAAAAGAGACCCATAAAGTAAATGGAACCAGTGTAGATACATAGTGCAGTTAATGGAAGATTGAATCTAATTTTTGATTAATATCCCTTTGAGCTCTTTAATGACAGCTCATTTCAATGAGAGACCTTTTAACCTACAGTAATATGCGTTTCATCACTTAACTCATTCCTAGCCATAGGCTCGCTCAGACAAGACACATTATACTCCTTTACCGTCTGAGCAGAGTAATGCCATCAACAGCACAGGATCATGTGACTCAAATACAGGTGCAGCTCTTTAAAAGCACAGCATCGGAGACCTCAAAGGTCCCGAGACACCGTCTGCTGATCTCGATATTTAATTTGGAGTACTACCTCAGACGCCTCGACATGTCAAGCCATTTCCTGTCAGACGGTGACAGAAACAGGCTGTAGTTTTCACAGTGCTTTCAGCGGGTTTGATGGACAGTTTATGCACGCGGGGGATGAGTAATCCTGGGAGTATCTGTAAAGGCGTTATGCCGTGGTGGTTTTTGTGCGATTTATGAAGCATCCAGTCTAAGAGCATTTCACTAACACACCGTCCCTCCCACCCTCGGCTCGCTGTGACTACCCCATGAACTCCCTAATCAATAGCGAATCTGTCTCAGTCCTGGTCTCACTGAGAAAATCGATTTCCCCAGGCGTCTCCAGCAGTGTTTTCCATTGGCTGGCCGGTGGAACCGTCCTTGTAACCAACTGCTAAGAAAAACACTTTTTTATTCAAGCTATGAATGCCAGTTTTGCCAGACACCACAAGTGTGATTCCACACATTGAGATCCTTAATGAATAACACATACTCTGGGAAGGTGACACTTCGTGACAGCAATACTGAGACAAGCTAAAAGGCAGTAATGCTCATACATATTTATAGGGCTGAAATAGCAATGTGCCACAATATAAAAAAGGTCCTGTGGAAAGTAGATGAAGAGACATGTAAACATATTTCTTTAAAGCATAAATGTGCATCTAAATGTTAAAGGGATTGGTCACCCAAAAACATGCTGTATCTGACTTCTGTGGAATACAAAAGCAGATATTTAGAAAAACTGAAAGTCCAAAAATTTACATTTTTTAAGGCATTATCATTGCTTAAATACCAGGATGCTCTAACTCTAATCTCTCACACTAAATAGGATAGATAGATAGTATGCAAATAATGATGTATCCGATCTTTAAATTATCCAGAATTATACACATTTAAGTCCTTGTTTAAAAAACACTGTTAAACTAGAACAAACCCAGAAACCCGTAGGAATTACATAACTAGAATTCCTCCACCTAGTCGATTTAGACACATTACAGCTGAAATAACAAACTGAAAAATAAATGAAAGTGTTTTAACAAAAATACAAGCTTCACATTTCTGTTTTTAAACCCTTTGGCTCTCTTGCCTGTTAGGCTTTCGTTGTAAGTGCATAAATGTAAACACATTTTCTGGCCTTTTTTTTTTTTTTTTTTTTTTTTTTACAGAACAGAGGACGAGTCATAATAAAAATATTTTCTTGTAATCAACCACAAGCCACAGATGCTGTGGATAGAATGTAACCCACATTTAACCCGGACCAGTGTTTTTAGTGACTAGTGTTATGATAGACAGAAAAGTACACTACTATTCAGTTTGATTTATTTATCTTAGCAAGGTCGAGTTGAACGGATCAAAAGTGGCAACAAAGAGATTAATAATTATTCAAATCATTTCTATTTGAAATGTTCTTTGAATTTTTTTTCATAAAACAAAATCATTAATAAAATGTGTCCACAAAAGTATTAAGCAGAACAACTGTTTCAACTGTGAAAATAATAAGAAATGTTTTTTATCATCAGAGATATAAATAACAATTTGAAAATATATATATTTTTTGCATTTTAATACTTTTAAAATATAGTTTTAGCATAAAATGCTATACAGAATACTAATATATATATATATATATATATATATATATCTTTTTTTTATAAAATTTTTTATGTTACATTTTAATAATTTTACAAAATTATTTGGATCTAATTAATGTTGCCTTGATGACTTTAGAAAGACTTCATAAACAAAATATATATATATATATATATTTTATTTATGTATTTATTTTTAAACCATGCATATGAATAGTAAATATGGTAAAAACAATTTCTATTTCCTTGGAAAAAAATTGAGTGTGCAACTTTAGTATTAAAAAATTCACAAAATACTACTTGGGTATACCAATGAAATACATTTGCATATGTACTTTACACTCCTGATAATATGATGATTCATAGATGATTCACAGGCAGACTGTTTGTTTCTGATCGTCTAAGGTGGCAGTCAGTAAGTTGGGGACATTTTGTGTGTGGAAAAGAAAACAGATAAAGAGAGCCTCCTCCTCATCTCTCCCGACTCCTTTTTCTAAACCTCTAATAAACAGGAACACCAGCTATATCCCTAAGTATTATATATGTACCCAAGGCACTAATTAATGTTCTTGATAAATACATAGTGTTAAGCCACATCGGGGGACTAATTAGGCCAGTAGTAGAAGGAGCCAGTGGGTGCTGGGGTCCTCATCATGGGGGACAGGGAGAGAGAGAGATGGAAGAGCACATATTCCGTCATGATCTTCTCTCCGGCTCCACTGAGAGTAAACCGCACTAACTTAATACCCCCAGATCTATAAGTAGAACCCCTGTTGATGCATCAGTGGTAAAATAATTAAATGTAATTCATCTTTACCTGGCAAACAGCCACTTTAAACAGAGAGTGTGGCTGAGAGCCAGTTGGGGAGGGAGAAGAGAAACAGTGGGCCGTGTGTGTGTGTGTGAGGGGAAGAGTCGACTCCACACCCCTTAACTAAATCCAGGTGGACACCCTCAAACCGTCTTCAGTGCCAACTGCAGACAAAGTGGGTCACCGTGTCCAAAGGGGATGAGAAAGGGAAAAAAAAAAGGTATCAGATTTCAGACAGGGCTTTCAAGCATGGCCCGTATTAGGACAAGCACATCTATAATGAATGTCAATTCATATGTACGCACACATATCGAGACAGATAGAACGGTAACTCGCCACAGAGGGGAATAATGGAATATTATAAAAGAGCACAGTGGTGAACGCTACTAAGATTGATTCAGCTGCTATGACCTTATGACGTAGCAACTGTCATGAGAGCTTCCCTTATTTTCTCACTCAGCCAGCACGTTGCTTTATTTCACATGTAAACACATGGAAATGTTTTCAAAATATATACTGTATGTGTGTGTATTTATATATGCATAATACATATACACATTACACACACATATATAACAAACATTTGTGCCTTAATTTTTTTGTATACTTTCTGCGTTTTAAAAAAGAATTTTTAAGCAGCTTTAATCATAAACTATGCAAACCCATCATAAAATATCAATTACAACATATAAAATAAGATAGTATAAAGAAAGATTGAAAAACACTCTATACCCACTGAATATTTACAGTATGAAAGTTATACTGTAATAATAATTTACCATTGAGACAACAGTGTCAGTGAAGATCCTCCCTGAGATGAAATGAGTCTTCACATTCATTTCTACTGTCTTCAAAACATTTTTCAAAATTATGCAATAATTATGTGCAAATAAAATGTAATAATGTTCATGTACGATACTGTACACAAAATGCTAGTTGTGAAGTTACTCTTATCAAGTCAAATACTTACCACACGTGCATTTTAAAAAACTTTATAATTTGAGATGTTGGGGAAATGACACTGTGCTGGAGACTTTAATGACTTTTAGAAAAGCTGATATAAATTACAGAATTCTCCTGAGAAGTATGTTTCAAACACATACCTTTGGACATTATTAGTGAATAAATTACATCATTTGTGAACGTCTAAAAATTCTACTTTGCAGTTGAAGAAATAAAAACATTTCCATGTGGTTTGCCACCGAGAGCACCAGCCGCTTTAAAAGGCAAAGCATTTCTACACAGATTCTGGGGAAAAAAAGAGCAAATCTGTATTTCTACTCTGACACATCAGCGAAGCTCCAAGGAGGCATAAAATATTACTCCCAGTGAAGTGAACTGCATAAACGCATGCACAGTCAAACAAATATAAACATAAATTTGAGTCGGCTTATTCCTGCTTATTTATTAGCTATTCCTCTCACAACTACATTTTTACATCTTGGTGGGATGCAGATGACAGCTGCTTTCCTATCCCAGTGTTCTACAGAGGAAAACATTTATATAGCTGGCGGTGCAAGGTTATTAGTCCACAGCAAGTGTGTATATAAGTGGACGTGGCCAAGGAGGCTAGAAATAGATGGCTGCAATCATGCTGTATGTACCCTTAGGATACTTTGCATAAAGACTCCTATTCTTCATTCAAACATCTGACACCTGATCCACATCATACGTCTGCCCTGTACGAGGGCAACAATCTGAAAACCGGCATTCAGTGCTCTGACAGACCGCTGACAGCCACTTTATTCCCCAGCACTGTGGCAGGAATGGGTCATCTATTTAGAAAGGAACCTTGAACCTTCTGGTTTTTAGGTTTAGAGGGAAGGTAATCAGATATAACGTCAAGGGCACAGGGCACAGGCATGCAAGCCATCATTGCAGACTGATAGCTGATTCATAAACATAACGCCCCGGAAAATGGTTTGTGAATCATAGTGTCCCTCAGCTTCCAAATAAAAAAAGACCAGGATAAGCACAAAACAAACACTACTACAACATTGGACATTGTATTCAAGTTTATGGTTGTTGGTGAGATTCGAAAACAGAATTAGACCACTTTCAATTCATGAGATGGAACTGGCCACAATTCCTGTGGCAAAGTCGAATTGGAAAAGGATGAGGAATTGCAATAAACACTTTTCACATTCTCAGGGTTCACAGAAGCGGAAGTTATCATAGGTGGGTAAAAAATGGAACCTTCAAATAACTCTGTTAGGAGGGGGAAAGTGGGAGGTTTTCATAAAGCTCTTTATATTGCACCTAAAATCTCTTCAACCCTTTATTATGGCACGACTCCTCCAAAAGGGATATGTTCCCAAGGCAAAAGAGGGGCCAAACCAAGTACAGCAGTTCTGGACACAGACACAGAACATTAGGTATAATTACATTGTGTTCCTTCCTCGAGAGAAAACGGTCGTAACTCAATCCAGGCCGGTGTTTGTCGGGGCACTCCAACAACAACGTGATTCTACCCTCCGTCCAAACCGCATGTGCACAGGTGAAGGGAACTTCCTCGCAGTGATCTTCATTAAGTTATCTCTGTAGCCTCTCTTCTGTTTTCTTTGGGTTTGCTGTATCTCTTCCTCTCATCTCCGATGTAGCAACACTGATCCTTTGTTAATTCCTCCAAGATTGGCTAACAATGCTATCCCAATGAGACGAGAACAAAAAAGAAAACAAAGTCTCAAAAGACTGAAGCGGGTTAAGTAAACAATGGATAACCGACGGGCATAACACGGCAACTGAGGGCATGCTAATTTTCTGGCAACACACGCACAGCGGATTTTTCACCGGGCTATTTTTACTCCAGACTACTTCTACTTCTAATGCGTGTGTGTGTGTGTGTGTGTGTGGGCATATATTTATACACACACACAAACACACTTCAAAATCATTGTAAACACTGCAATTTAGTTAAATGATGCTGATCGGTTGATGCCTGCTGACTGCCCTCAGGTTGCCATACCAGTCCACATGGTGCACATCCGCAGGCATCTGCAGCACATGACACAGACAGATGGCAGGATGTGCCACTGTAAGGGACTTCACTTCTAGATCAGCGGAGTCGGGCAGGTCAGCAGACAGCTTTACCCACTGAGGCCCGTGTCACGCAGGCAGGAAATGACATAGTAACCTTTTTTTATCATCCAGATGCCCAGAGGCGGGGAAAGTAAGTGCAGAATCATAGACTGGAGGCTAGAGAAGGCACCAGTTATTTTCTTTGACAAATATGAAGGAAATGACCGCACAACGATGACAGGATGGAAACACGTCTGAACTGATGTGATAATAATATGATTATTCTTAAAGGAGCAGTTTCCCCAAAAACTTAAATACCAAGACAATGTATTCACCCATTTTGCAAAAAGGACTCTGTTTTTGTGTAATGGCTATTTTAGCTCGGCGTTATTTGGCACTTTTGCACTCAAAAAAAAAAAAGCACAATAGATGAACTTTAAAAACAAACTATACTGTATTTAGTGAATGCGTTCTTTTTAATGTAATACAGCAATTAAGTTTTAATTAATAACATGTATTTTCTTTTCTCAAATTGTATCAAAAATAGCACATTTCTGACTCAAATAGTGTGATTATAACACATTAGTGTGTAAATGATGTAAACACTTTCTGTGTTAAGAGGGTTTACACACTGGCTGATTTAAAAGTAACACAAAATGTGTTGTCCTTATCTAGACACGTAGATGTGATAGGAAATAACACATCTTTTTTTTTTAAG
Source organism: Enteromius treurensis (assembly GCA_032275025.1). NCBI lineage: Eukaryota > Metazoa > Chordata > Actinopteri > Cypriniformes > Cyprinidae > Enteromius > Enteromius treurensis. The sequence goes on along the minus strand of JAUCMU010000024.1, from coordinate 12,281,052 downwards.
AGTGCACATAACCTTGCATGACTTTCTTATGTGAAACTGAAATTAGATTTTTTTTTTTTGTGTAATAAAAGTGATTGAGCAGTTTTAAAATGGCACAAGAACATGGAGAAAAGGAGTACTACAAAAGTGATAAATGCACTATATTTAATGTGATATGCATAGCTTTGTGTAAGAAACCAACTGAAAGTCATCAGCCATGTGAAAAGTATATGTGAACCTTTTCCTTTTAAGTCAGATCTTTCCAACGAATCAATTGTTCTTAGTAACAAAATTGTTCAGGAATTCAATTCTCAAGTTCAACTCATTAACTAGTACTTGATGATACATTCATATCCTTTTTGAAACTTAAAAGCCCCTGTCTTTATTCACTTTAATTATACAAAAAAATAAAGTACAGATACTTTGATATACCTTTTGTGTTTCATGGAAACACAATGTGAGTTATCGTTCATTAATAACTTTCCTTTTATTTTAGGTGAACCGCAGTATCACTCTGTGGAAACTTAACATGAGTGTTCGAGACAGGTTGTTATATTTCAAATAAGGGAAAGTGTCTCAATTCAACATCTTAACTCAAATTTAGTGGATCTGCAGCAAAATCAAGATGAGCTTCTTAAAAAATGACAACCATGCCAGCTGTTCCTCCCTAATAGCACAAAAAGGAAGCTTTTTACATTTGAAGCTTCAAATTCTGCCAATTTCTGATCGGAGGGAATCTACTAAACCTGCCAGCTTTTACAGGAGGGCATTTGAAAAGCATTTCCAAAGCATTGAGCTGATGCATTTCAGACAGCATCATTAAAACAAGGTTAAAGACTGCTAGAAAAATCGGCGGCCTGCCCAGCTGTCAGAAGACATCCTACGGGTATACGTTCTGTGTGAAATTTTAGATGCCAAGTCAAAACGCTGATGGAAACCTCTCCACCTCAAGCAATGGGACGGCCTCCAGCTCGAGGATTAAGGGTTCGACTTCCATCTGGGAGGGACAGCAGACAGAGCACTTAGCACACAATTATAATCCGTTAAAAGGTAATAAAAGAGTGACCGCACAGCCATTTGCACTCCTTCTTTTTTGCCCTCAGTAAGACTCGGTCTTGCATGCACAGCGTGATGGGATGGAGCAATGCCCGCACTGTCCTCATTGACAACCTTGCGTACAAAATAACTTATGCTTATAGGAATAGGTCACAAGAATTGACTTGTCATCGATTAGGTTAGCTAGTACTGTATATTCAGATTATTTCTTATCAATGGTGTGACAGCAACAATGTTACATAAAAAAAAACATAGAAGATAACACTGCAACTCTAAGAATAAAGATACATGTTTCTTAATATATATATATATATATATATATATAAAATTTTTACTATGTCACACCATAGGAATTACTTTTTATCGGCTACTTATATATGTAACATATACCAATAAAAATAACATAAAATTAATAATTAGGTAATGGAATGGAATTAGTAAGATTAACTAGTTCATCCATACTGTACAAATGCACACACAGGCACACACACAAATATATATATATATATATATATATATATATAAATCTCGCTCATTAACTAGTATCCTATTGTGAATCATCTATATTAAAAGAGTATATAGATCTACCTTAAAACCTTAAAACCATCAATGCCATAAAACACCACTTCAACATAAAAGCATTTTTAGTCCAGTTTGGTGCATTATTTCCACAGCTGATAAGACCGGTGTTTCTCTTCCTTTTTTTAATGAATCTTTCTTTCTTTTATTTAATTACATTTTACAGTACTTTAATCAGCAGTGTCCCTGTGGGAGTCCAGCTCTCTGGTTATCTGTCTATGTTCCTGGCATCATGATCACAGGTGGCAAAGAGCCACTCGAAGGCCCTGGGCACTAAACACAGCTTGGGCCTCAGACCAAGACGTCCGGGAATGAACCTCTATCAAAAGGATGTAAGCTTAACCTCTGGACATAACAATGGGAGTCCAGATCAGATAGCACTGCACTGCCACAAGTGTTTAGAGTGTAAAAGAGCTTCAAAAAAGATGAGATTGAGACATAAATTCAGTGTTTTCTGAAGAACCTGCTAACAATCAAGTAATTCGATAAACAGGTAGCTGACCTGGTTAAGATGCTTAAACAAATTAATTAGTGTTTTAATAACACCACTATTCACGAAATGCATCCTAATTTAAAAGATGCAACGGTATACAATAAACATGGGATCTGATTAGATTTGGATGACATTTTCTAGCCAGGCTTTTTCTAGCCAAAAAGTTGATTTGAACAGTAATCAGTGATTAGTTGTATATATAAATACGCTATTCGTTCTAGTCTTTAACCTTTAACATTTTACAAAGTCCTAAACCATCCGCACTGAGTCATCATTCACCACAAAAATCCCGGGTTGTTTGTATAAAACATTTCCATGAAGAAACACGAACATTCCTAAACACAACAAGGCATCAGTCAAGTACAAAGTCCTAGAGCTGTCCTAAACTAGACAATATACAGTAGCTATATACCTCCTTCAATACTATACAGTAAAGTTGACATTCACCTTCTTTCCCACCATGAACCGTAAAATAAAAGAGGTCTTCATTAAAGATGGCCAAGGGGCAGAGCCTTCAGAAGTGTATTGTGGTTAAAACGCAGCTAAGTCTGCATAGCAGCGCTGTTCATGTGTTTCCATTCATTCCCTTTGGCTCCAGCGCTCATACTGTGGGGAGCAAGTGTAGATTTCAGAGAAAATAACATGGTTACACTGCTCACCCTTAACCCTTTCCTGAGACTATAAGTTTCCCCTAAATTTCCTGGGCTGAAATTGTGGAGGTGGGTTTGTTTTGCCGAAGCTGTGCGGGTCTCATTAATATCGAACAACTGGGTCCAATAACAGCAAAATCAGTATTTAGAATGCAATGACCAGCAAAGTCATCTAACTGTGCTCTTAACCTTCTCAGTCAGATTACTAAACTTTGTATGCAAGTGTGAGATAGGGTCGAAACTAAACAAGTGTGTGTCTGTGTTTGAATGTAATATATACACTGCTGTTCAAAGGTTTGGGATCAGTAAGAATTTGAATGTTTTTTAAAGACTTTTTGTGAACACTTTACAATAAGATGTCATTTGTTAACATTAGTTTATGCATTAACTAACATAAATCAATACATCAATGTCCATTAATTCCATTATTTAATAATCTTTGTTAACGTTAGTTTATAAAAACACAATCAATTCAACAATACAATTCATTGTTAGTTCATGTTAGCTCACAGTGCTTTAACTAATGTTAACAAACACTTGTGATTTTTATAATGCATTTCTAAATTTTGGAATTAGAAACTGGAAACTGAGATTAATAAATGCTGTAGAAGTATTGTTCAGTTCACGTTAACTAATGTTGTTAAGTAATGTTAACTAATGACACTTTATTGTAAAGTGTTACCCACGTTTCTTATGCTCGTCAAAGCAGTATCTTTTTGGATAAAAATGATAAAAGGCAGAAAATATATATATATATTATTGCAGTTTAAAGTAACAGTTTGCTGTTCTAACGTACTTTAAATATAATTGATTCCTGCAAAGCAAAGCTGAATTTTTTCAGTGTCACACAAACCTTTAGAAATCATTCTGACATGTTAATTTATAATCGATGCTGGAAACAGTTCTGCTTGCTTCATATTTTTCTTCATACCTGTAATATTTTTCGATAATAATTTTAAGATTCTTTGATAATTAAAAAGAACAGTTTATTCAAAATATAATTTTTTATTACAATATACACTAATATTTAAAGGTTTCTTAAATAATTATTAAAATGTTAAGCAGCACAACAGTTTCAACACTTTTAATAAATCAATATAAAATTATTTATGAAGGATCATGTGACACTGAAGACTTATTTACACTTAGTAATGAAGCAAAACGTTTTTATATAAAGTATATTTGAATTGCAATTGCAAAAAAAATAATAATAATAATGCTATGCTGCGTTGCAGAAATAAATTATATTCTGAAATATACAAAAATACAGAAATTTGTATCCCATTTCAAAATATAACTTGATTGCTTTGATCAAACAAATAAAGCATTGATATGCATTAAAATCCCAAGCTTTGAACAGCAATGTTTATATAAACTGTGTATTTTATTTATTTATTTTTGACACATGCAGATTTTTAAATGAAATGAAGTAAATGCTTAAACATACATGTATTTGTGCTGTATAATGAGGATTGATTCCAGTGAATAAACATAAGTATTTATATTTGAATATTGATCCAGCTCTCCCTAGTGTCTGGAGCATCAGCAAATTGACACAATTAGCACAGTTAGCCTTTACTTCAAACTTTGATGTTTTCGGCTACTGTAATCGACAACTCCACCATCCTTTCATCTTAATCCTTGGCTTCACACCACTTTCACAGTCTAAATGCTTGATAAGTGACGAGAGACAAACAAAGAGTCCCTCGTGAACGCCTGCCACTGATTCGCTTTCATGCCTGTGATGTGGCATTAACCTTCTCCGACGCCATTTTTTACTGTGTACAGTAGCTATAGCTGAGGAGCTGCTAATTGTCTGCTTAGCGGGGGCAACGTGCTGGAAAATGACAGGATTATTTGATAAAGAGGTGCAGATTAATGTGATACTGAAGAGAAATCTCATTCACAACACCTTTAAAAGTGAACATAACACAAGTAGGTGCTGAGGGCCATTTATAATTCACACAAACATACACAGCTGTCACGTTCGTGGACCAACACTGGGCGCAATGTGTTTTCCATGTAAAACCAAATCGTCGATGGTTATCTCTGAAGGTCTCGCACCGCTTTCGACAGGAATTCTTGCTCAACCCTGAACCGTCGGGGGGCGTTTACGCGTCTCCTAACCTAAACATGTTAAATTCAATAAAACCTTGATACTATTTTAATAACAGGAATGGCTGGAGGCTCAAAGAACTTTGTTTTCCTTTCACTGAGCTGATATCACGTTTCTCAGTTTCAGATGCTCTTTTTTCTCTTTTCTTTCTTGCTTTAATATCCTCATTCCCTGCAGGAAGACTGGCTGTGCCCTGCGTCTTACATTCCCAAGTCTAACTCCAACCATATGTTCCTCAGTCTCTCTCCATGCAATCCTGCAGATAGCAGGGCTTACGCACACCGCCGCTGCTTATCTTACCATTCAAATTACAACAATTACACAGAAAATAAAAGACAGATTGTGATGTTCCTGATGGACAGCGAACACACGATGATCCCCGACCTAAGCGAAAACAAACAGTCCGGCGTGACTGACTGACTGCCGCGAAAGCGTAGAACGAAGGCGCTTTGCCAAATCAGCAGGGGGTTAGTAAAATGACAAAATTGGAGAACTAAAAGAGAACAGGGAAGAACAGCAGTGATAAAGATGGAGAGATAGATATACGGCCATACTGGACTTTTCTACGAATGCTTAACTCTGCTCAAAAGAAACTTATGGTACTGTAGATTTATCTCACTCCTCCCATCCGAAACATCCATCATTTTTGACATCATTTTAAAATATAAAGAATATTTTATTTCAATTTCATTCATATTAATAAAAAAAAAAACAATTACAGTTTACCCAAAAATGTTAAGCAATAAGAAAAGCTTCCTGACCACCAATTCAGCATATTAGAATTATTTCTGATGGATCATGTGAGACTGAAGGGTGGAATAATGGCTGTTAAATATTCAGTTTTTTCAAAATGTCAAAATATTGCACTTAAAATATTAGTTATTTTAAATGATAAAATATACATATTTCAGATTATTATTATTTTTTTTTTGAACAAAATTGTAATTTATTGTAATTTGTAATTTTATAATAATATAAAAAAACTGCTTTACTGAAACTTAATTTAGTAGTTATTCTTAGTAAAGTAAATTCTAATAAAGTTTGAACAGAAAAGAGACTTTGTGACATGCATAAAAGTCATTTTACTTCATGAAAAACATGGATCATCCACCAGGAGGCAGAAGGTAAGTAGACCATTAAAACATTTCCCAGTGGTTTCTTTTTATTCTGTATATATTTTTGCCACATGGTATAATTCATTGCTTTATAAACTATTATAGTTTATAAATCTATAAACTAATTTCTCAACAGCTAAGATATGAAAAAAAAAAATTAATAATAAAAAAAAACAAAAGAAAATTGGACTACTAATAATACTGAACTAATATTACTAAAATAGTATTAAAATATCCATCATGAAATTGATATAAACAAACAATCACTGGGTTTTTCCATGAATGCGTGTACAAGTACATGTCTCTTTTTTTTATCCCCGTTAAAACTTTGCTGGCTCAGTAAAACTCTTCTGGCTGATATCACTTTTCTCTTCTGTTTATTTGCACATCTGGCCTTAAGGAGCAACTAAAAGCAATCTGGCTCTGCTTACTGATGACACTTTTTTTTTCTGTAAGCGAATAGTCATTAGTTCAGGAATACATTTCTGAAGTATCTCCCCCCTGTCTCTGCCTGCCAGTTGATTATGGAGATGCCTGAACACAAAATCACACACATGCATGGACGGTCAGCTCCCGGACTGGGCGGCCACTCCGTGCTAGATGATTGCTTGTGCGCTGGTGTGTGTGAACAAGAGTGTGTTTGATGGAAAGCGGCCCACTGAGAGAGACACCCAGACTTAGCAGATGGTGTGAGAGATGAACCAGCAGCATGAAGCATGAGCCAGACATGACAAGAAAGGAGAAGAGAAAAAATAAAAAAAAAAGATTCCCTGAGACACAAATCCCGCCAGATTTCACAGCAGTTGGTATAGAGGGAATTGTAGCTTTAACAAAAACTTCTGCCTATAAACGTCTCGTCTCCGCCCAAGTAAAAACATTAACGTGTTCTCATTGTGGGTGGCAGAGCTTCGCCAAGACCAATAACATCGACAAGGCCATGTCTGTGCTCACAAAGACAACTCTGTGGAGCCGCAAGCTCCAAAATACCAGGCCTTTGTGTCTTTACAGACGGTGAAATTGTGGTGCCATTTTAAACCATTTATTTAATCCTCTAATTTGTATCAGGTGCAATTAGCTCTGTGACATAAATGTATCACAGATGTGAGACTGAACAGACCGAGAGAGTGTGTTTAAAAAGCTGCCGTCTGTTGGACGGATTGGAGGGATTGCACAGGACTTCTCTTTCTGTCTCTTTCACACACACACACACACACAAACACACACACACACACACACACACACTCACCAGATATGACTCGCTTTCTCTGAGGGTGTGAAGGTCAGTGTATGTGTGTGTCTGATATAGACGAACCGGAAAAACAGAGAGGGGGAGAGGGGAGAGTGAAAATAAAAGAAATAAATGATGTGTTGTGGGGGGGCAGCCAAGCGAGTTTGATACCATATGTGTGCATTTGACCGCACTTTAGAAAAGTTGCTGAATTCGTGCAAAAGGCCATCTGTACCGTTTCCCTGACCTTCAGCGGGAATGAACGAATGGTGAGCACTTAAATGTGTGTGTGTTCCAGTGCTCTTTAGTTCATCTATTCTTTGGTATTCACACTCTTTTTACATGCTCGACCTTTCAGTTCATTCGGCTTTACTGGGGATCTGCCTGAGAAGAAGAATGACTTATTTTAGTACAGGGGTTTAAAACTGGCGCGAATTTAAAATAAATACAAATAGAATGCTAACACTAATAATAACACAATCTTACAATAAACTAGTGAATCAAAAATTGATCACAATAAAATGAAATAGTAAAATAAAATACTGAACTGTAGTTAGAACAAATACACACACACACACAAAAAAAAAAACCCAGAAAACAAATATTTTTACTATATTTTCCAGATAATATTTTAGATGCATCAGAAACACTTATATACACATACATATACATAATAGGTATATAACAGTATAAATAGGTTGTTACAAAGAAAAATAATATTTTACAATAGGGATAATATTTCTTTATTTTTACTCTAATGACTCCTAATTCCTTATTATAATTTTGCATATTATGTAAAAATATACACAGTATTACTATTGTATATTGCATCCTATTTTAAAATATACAAGCATTGGAATTATCAGTAATTGACTGGAAATCTTGGTGCCTCCTGTGGGAAAAAAACACTTTTTAGTGTAGCTGGCTGAAGTGATGTTTTCTCATGTGTTTCTTATTTAATTTATAGTATCAATAATCAAAAGCGTAATCATAATAATCATTACCATCCATTTGCTGCGCTAAGGTGTGAAGGTAATCGCTTTGGAATTTTATGACTGCAGAATTTCGGGATGGAAGGCATAACAAAAGATTATGATTGCAGTTTATGTGCCTCCAACGCAGATTAGAGGACGGTGTTTACAGAATGACATCAAGAGGGTCTCATATCAGCATGAGCTGTGAAAGCAGCGTGGCGTGACGGACCATGTAAGGAACTTAATGAAATGTTGGCTCAGAGCTCGAAGGGAATGGCACAGAGCATCTCCCTGTTAAAGGAAGGAAGGGAATAAAACATCCCATGTCAACATGCACAACTTTTTGCCAGCTACACTTGATAAGTTAATTAAATTGTTTTTTACCAGCTATAAAAACGTCTGCCTAGTTTTAAAACTGCACTACATTAAATACATGTTTTGGTAAAATATGGAACGTATTTATTCTTATTCTATTTATTAAAGTCACTTGCAGCATAATTCTAGAAAAGCCTCTAGAAAAAGTACACTGGTCACAAAAAATTGAAGGTAAATCTTTTGGCACCATATTGCCAAAAACCAAATAAATCATATATATATATATATATATATATATATATATGTATATGATTGTGATTAATCGCATCCAAATTAAACATTTTTGTTAACAAAAATATATGCATGTGTACAGTGCATGTGTACTGTGTATATGTATTATTATAATTTGCATGTATATTCTTTTATTTTGTACTATATAAAATGATACATGAACATAACATGAAGTGAATTGGCAAATTCTCATAATAATTAACTAAACAAAATGCTGTTTCTTGAATTATGCCACCAAAATGAAAATATAGGAATCTTTGTTTTTTTTGTTTTGTTTTTTTAAATGCACAAAATTGTCAAAACAAGAAGTTCAGAAGGATTGTGTTTTTCTGGCACTTTTTGGACCTTGCCCTTTCTCAGACACCCAGATTAAATCTGGACATGTTCTTTTACACCAGTCGTCGTGTGACCAGTTTTCGATGAAAGAAATATATAGAGAGTGGACCAACAGTTCATCATAAACAAGTCGACACTGAGAAAATTGTTTTTATTGAATAGGGCAGAAGTGTGTTGCGCGCTCTCTCTCTATCCCCTCCCCGCGGGCAGGAGAAAGACTTGACCCCATGATTTACTTCCTGCTTCTCTGAAACCGTTGTACTCCGTCAGTGCAGCCACACACACACACACACACACACACACACAAATGAGAGCTCAAGGACAGAGCAAGAGGACTTTGCATCCACACACTCCACTTCCTGCCGTCTTTGATTCATGGCTTTCATGGCTGAATGCTTAACGACCTAACAGTGACAAGGCCAGCGTTCGAAACAGGGCTCTTTTTTATTTTACAGTCATACGTGAAGTTTTAATTCCATCCGTCCAATATGCTTTGATTAAAAAGCACTTTGTTAATAAATGACCACCTTGTGTTTTCACTCTGTGTCATTGAAGTCTTTTCCTTTAAAGGTGCACTTGGTGGAGTGTATTAGTGAGTCCCACTCGGCGGTGGACAGGCGGTGTCACGCTGATGTGGACGAGCTGCCCTACTTTGGAAAACACAGCGAAGGGGAGAGAGGAGCTTCTGAGGCCTGGGGTAACTCAAGCACATCTCTCGCTCTGTCTCTGTTCTTTCTCTTTCACTGTATGGGTGAAAAAGGGGGCAGTGCCAGCGGGCACACTAGGGTGTCCAGGGGAAGGGGAGGGGGCCCCAGCTGTAGCGCTGCTTGGGAATGCTTCCTAGCTGTGAGCTGGAGAGCAAACCGGCAGAGAGAGAGAGGGGCAAGAGGGGCACACTCACTGGGGCCCCCCTACTGACTCCATACTGCTGGTGAACTAGGGCAGCAGAGGCAGAGACTCTACCCATCGTGCCACAAGACAGTTGGTGATCTAGGACAAGGCTAGAAAGAACAGGCAAACTGAAAGCCAATGAGGGACTTCTTTTATTTGTTCCCAAGGACCAAATTAAACTTATATATACACACCTGCCAATGCAGAGTGAACCGAGAAGGTAGTGGCCATGAAACTGGACTTCACATGATCTTTGTAAAAGTAAAAAAAAAATTATTATAACAATGAGATCAGTTCTTCTATTATTAGGGACAAACAGCATATATAGTCATAAGCTTCACTGGAGTTGCCCTTGGAAACCTCTAGAGGGCACTCCAGCCCGGACAATGTTCTTTGTTTCTCTGTCTCTCCGTTCCCCGTCAAAGGACTTTTATTATGAACAGTTGTCTCCACCCACCTTGTCTGTTGCTATGGCCACCCATTAGTTTCTCCACCCCCTTGTCTTGTTTGGACTTGTATTTATGGACTCAGTTGTGTTTTGCATGTCGCTGTTCATTGTGTGGATTTACTCCTTTGTAAGCCTTCAGTGTTTCCTGTGTTCCCTGTGTGTTTCTGTATTGGATTATCGTTCTCCACCTAGCCTGCCCCCGGACTCTCAATCTTGCCTTGCCCCATTGGATTACTTTTGCCGATTTACTATTTAATTTTTTCTTTATTTTTTACCTCATGAGGACACACAAGTACAGATATATGGGTCGTTGATGTATCAATGTGTCCTATGGTGAGACACAAAAATAGATATAATAAGATGGCAAAACCAGATTTACAATTTGGGTAATTGTTAATTTTGGAATCCATCAATTTCTCTACATAATCAATTCATGTAAAACGACTGGTGCAGTTTCATTCTTGTGGTTATAGCAATTAATGTAAAATTAGGTTAATGTACCCATTCATTGGACAGATTCATTATAACACTTATTAAATCAATTTCAGAGATACTTCACGCTTTTATAAAAGACTGAATCAATTGACCGATTACAATGCCAGCAAGAAGAGTGTGTAATTAACCTTTCATTTTTTTGGCTAGGCTAATTAAGGGACATTGTGCTACACATACAGTACATGCATGTGCATGACTATTTATCAACCTTGTTGAATTGTTCATCAAATTACCTTTTTATTGATTTTGTGGGATTTCCGCCTGTCTAATACACCCGCTCTCAACATAATCAACAACAATCAGAGGCATCATTCTCAAACACTTAGTTGTAACCACAGCATCACTGGCCAGTCTCTCAAATGGCTCCGCTCAAACGCTCTTGGATGGATTTCAGGGGCCTTCATTTATTTGTGATTGACGGTGAGCCGCTCTGGAGGCAAGGGTGCTGCAGCGGATTGATCACTGTTTTCCAAAGGCCTGAAATTGTGATCTAATGTTAAGTCAGTGTGCAAAAAGAAAACCACAAACCCAAAAAGGGGGGGGGGGGGTTTGGGGACAAAAAAAAAAAGTAATTGCTTTCTCCCAGACTCCTAGGACATGCTTTAGTCTTCAAAATGACACAGGCAGGTGCGCCATTATCTGAACACAAAATAGAAAATAGACTCCTTAAATGGGAATATGCCAGGTTAAAATGAATTTAAGCTCTATGGACAGCATCTGTGGCTTGCTGTTGATTACCACAGAAAATAATTTCCACTCAATGCTCTGTCTGAAATAACGAAGAGCGCGTTTATAGAAATACACTAACAACGGACGTCAATGGGGAAATCATACAGTAGTTGAATATACATTACAAATATACAATTATCTCACAGTTTAAAAGAGTATAGTGAGTCTTGATCAATTTAAATGAGGTATTCACCTGCATGATATAGTAATGCAATCATTACCAAGCATATCTGTTAGGGAAAATGAAACAAACTTGCACTAAATCATTCTGATTATCCAGAAATATTCTATTGACAGTTCTTTGCGTACTTATGAATGCAGATGTCAATACAACCTCAAAAAGAGGCAAATCAATTCATTTTGAACAAGGGATTTATGCACTTTAGCAAAAAATACAGGCTTTACATTTTTACTTTTTAAACTCACAGATGTTCAGTGTACTTCCATTTTATGCACGCTACTGTAAACAAATGTTTGTCGTTTTTACAAAATGATGTTTTTAGATTATCTTGAGAACATTCAACCTATGCATGATGGCTAGCTTGTGGTTCTGGGATAGAAGAAAGTAAATGCTCTGCTCAGGTCAATCCCATCGTGATAGCCTATCCGTTAGGTCTACACATTTCCATCTACCCGAATTGCATCGGCAGGTGCTATGAATTCTTATCAGCATCAAAAGTAAGATTTCCCAGTTGAGACGAGCCCAATCCTATTTCCAACACAACACAACTCTCAAGCCGCGAGCAGTGGCTATCTCGTCTGTATAATTGACTCCATCTAATTCAGCAGGATGTCTAAGCCCTTCCACAGAGCCGTGGGGCTTTAGTCGTCCTCTCATCTGTCCTACCTGTGTCACTATTTAATCCTCTCGTTCCTTATGGCCAGACACAGCAGCTCTTTTAATTAGTGACCCAATTAAACCTTTTGCTGGTGTCAGCTCCCCTTTCTTCATTAAGAGCCAGATAGATAAGATGTCTCAAGCAGGAGTTCTAGGCTTCACTTAGTGACGGGTGCGGGCAGCCACACAGGAAATGCATATTTATCAGATTAAATCACACACACACACACACACAGGCTCATGCTGAGTCAGAGTGAAGGCTCAACTTCTGTTGAATACTACTCAATTTCTGTCTTAGCAGAGCTGTCACAATACCAAAAATTTTGCAATCCAGTGCATTAAAAACCAAAGATGTTGAGCTAATGAACACAACCATCCAGTTAAAAAGTCATGCATAATTCATGGTGTACAACTTTGAAAATGATTAATGTAAGCAATAATTTAATAGCATGATTGTTGATTAATATTTAGCATTTAATAGCTTTTAATTTTTTTATTTAATTTAAATTGAATTTTTTTATTTTTTTATTTTAAGTAACCATTCAAAACAAGTGCTGTACTTTTATGGCGAGTAACAAGCTGGAAAGCTAAGAGAGCAATTTAAAAACAGGTTTAAAGTTTTTACTATTTGTTTTTGATAAAAATGGATTCAGGACTAAATGTTAAGTTCATTAAAAAGCTGTTGTTAAGCTGAGTAATACATTTCAAATTAAACCAGCACAATTTCAAAAGAGTTTTCTAACAGTATCAAGAAATCAAGCAAAGCTTACAAAAAGTAACTTTAATATGCAAATATTAAAATAAAAATACTAAAATTGAATGAATAAACATTGATAATTTGCATGACTATTTACAAATAAATGCTGATTTGATGCACTCTGCATATGATAAAATGTACCACACACAGCTTTTTTGTTAGATTGCTTCATTTCAGTATTGTCTAATTAGTAATTAATACCGCAATTTCATTTGCCACATTTAGTTAAGTCACATATGGAACATTTAGTCCAGAAAAAGGAGCTGTGTGGCATCCGTAAGCAGTCCAGCAGTGGACAAATGAGCTGCCTTACCAGGAACTGCTGCTTCTGCACTTTCGGCTCAGAGCTTGTGTTTCCCTGAACATGTTTTCTTTGATAGAGCGATAGATTATAAATAACAAGGAGGGTTACAGTGGATGGACTCCAGATCACTGGTGCTAATCAATGTAATTAGCGGAGTCTGAAGCTGGCGACAAATCACTTTCATTTGTGCCAATTGATTCTGACCTTTTTGTAATTATGACTATCAATTGGGAGTCAAAAGGGAAAAGAGACTCTTCCATTCCCACTTTCCATCGGACATGCTGTGTGAGCCACATGGAGACCTAAAAAATTATCAATAAAAAAAAAAATAAGCTGGCACATCAGTTTCATCAGAGTGCCAACTTTTCTGGGCAGAAGGAGTGTTAAATTTCATTTAGCATATGTTCCTGGGGCATTGCTTCAACAAACAGGTGGTGGCAGAGATGCAAGGTGGGAATGTGCAGACCAGACCAGCTAGGAATCCTCTCTCTTCCTGTTCTCATAAAAGCCTCTGGGGAAACCCAGAAAGCTGGCTTGTTTTTATCTGTCTTTCATTGGATTCCCTCAAAAAACTAAATTTAAAGGTGAGCTGTACACAGACACACTGATTGAAGTCTAGCTTTGCCATCATTATCTAACATGCGCTGCAGGGAAATTAATAATACGTCAGAGGGTTTTTTTTCTCTTATGTTTTTTTAACAGTGTTCACTGACTGCACCATAAATTACATAAAAAAGTAAATGTATGTATTTTAATCTAAAGTAATTATACAGATAAATATACAAAGGAAATTGGGTTTGTTTGTTGGTGTAGTAATGTCAGCTTCCTTGTCTTTCTTCATTGCAAATGAAATGAAATTTAAACTTAATTAAATTTTTACAAATTTAACCATCATTTGATTATTTGTTTATATTTTTTTTTCCTCAAAGTAATGTTTATACATTTCATTAAACGTTTTCTTCACATTTATAACCCAAATAATTTATATATTTTTGTAGATTACATAATTATGAGTGAATGGCAATATTGTCTAAAATGTAAATTACTCAATATTAACTTATTGCACAGTTATGTTAACAAACATATATAAAAAAAAAAAAACATATGCAAATACCATCAAAAAAATTAACAATGTACAACCATGACAGATGGAACCGAAGAAATAAAACCTAACTCACAAGTGAACAACTCAGTCTGCAAGTCTTTAATTGCACGGTAGAGCCCACTGTCAGGCCTTCAGACAGATGAGGGACCATGCAAATCCCTTCACCTCTCACCTGAACCTCCTGCTAACAAGACGCATGTGGCCAGTCAACTTCCTCTGTGATGGCTACACATGGCGGTCTTCATTAATACCGGCGAAACTTATCTCTCTGAGGTCATCCTTCATTATGCATTTCTCCAATAGAATGCTGCAAAATAATGGCCTGCCGTATATTTCAAGAAACCACTGGGGCAAATCCTCTCTAATACAACACCAAAATGAGCACTGGACCTCCAGCGTTCCCGTTTATGCATGCTGTGCTGAAATATTATACTTTACGATGATCGATCAAAGGTGCATTGCTGAATGGAGAGTATAAAAAGGCATATACTGATGGCTAACAGCGTAACCTCTTGGTATAAGTAGGACCATCTGTCAGCGGTCACCAAACATAGACACGGGACTAGAGAGCGCCAGGAGCCTTTCTGCTAATGCTGCACTTTCCACAGTGATCCCGGCCAAAGCTGTGACAGACACTTCAGTCAAAACATTCTCCCTGAAGCACTCTCGTCCATGCA
The DNA here is from genome assembly GCA_032275025.1 of Enteromius treurensis. Taxonomy (NCBI): domain Eukaryota; kingdom Metazoa; phylum Chordata; class Actinopteri; order Cypriniformes; family Cyprinidae; genus Enteromius; species Enteromius treurensis. The sequence goes on along the minus strand of JAUCMU010000024.1, from coordinate 12,265,676 downwards.
AAGAGAAGAACATCTCATTAGAGGGCAGGAACTAAGAGCAAGAGCGGTATCAGTGGTGTGTGAGTCATTAAACATTACAGCCTTTCTGGCTAATGCCTCTGGATGAAGCACGGCCTGGATTTTTACAGGAAGCCGAAGCACTGTAATGTTACCACCAATGATCTGTCCATTCAGGTAAGAAGGGAGTATGTAAATGAGCGGCGTAAGGATCTTCAGTAGTTGAGAGGATTCAGCTTCACCCGTGGAATGTAGACTACAAGGTTCTTTGATTATGGTTAATAACAAATGCACTGTGCAATTTGTATGTTTATGGCTGTGCATAATGCAGGCAATTTGACTGAAAGGGTTCGGAGTAATTTAGTGAGTTGTCAAAACATGCTGTAATAATCAAAGGCTTGCTATTTGCCGTTTAGGAGCGGATTATGGCAGATAAGTGTACTCGAAAACAATGTGTGTTAACACCAAATGAAAGTTCAGTGGCCACTTTAGAATGTTAAAAATACAAAAAAGGGGAATTTAAAGACTTTTTATGCGAGTCAGGGATTCATTGCACCTCTCAACACAAGTGTTGTGCGCTGCTTCGACCTCTATATGAAAAGTGTTGCAGATAGTGTCACAAAAAGCAATTTTTGCAAGAGGTAAACAGGCAAAGCAAATGAAAGAAGGAAAACATATTCGAGCTTAGAACACAGTGCATTTGTTTGATACAACACAGACGTGAAAAAGTGGGACTTTTTCTCTTCAGGTATTGAAATATGATCAATTTTTTTTTGTCTTGTTTTGATTTGTACGACAACAACACATCATGAAAAATTGTGTTTGGTAATCATTAGTCAAGTCAACTTTAATACTAGTACAAATATTAACAAATTAAATAAAAATAAATAAATAATGTAATTTATAATTTTATACAATAAAACTAACAACAATAAAAATAATAATTATAATTAATAAAATAAATGTTTAAATATAATAATAATTTAAAATATAAAATATAATATTTAAAAATATATAAATTTATAATTGGGGATAATAATATTATTCCATAAAATTTATTTGCTATTATCTGGTGTTTTTTTTTTTAGGTAGACCATAGTTTGATAAAGTTATTAGTTTGATCCAAATGATTTGTTTTATAAAGCTGGATGGTGTTAAGATAAATCAAGAAAACCTCAATTTTCATCATACCTACCTGAAACAATAAAATAATATTTTCCCACTGAACGACACTGGTTATGGCTGTGGGCTGTCAATCATTAAGATCAGAGCAGCTTGCAGTATTAGAGGTAACTTTGACCTTCATGACAGATGTCTAGTCCCATCATCCTTAGCGGCAGTGATGGCACAGGAAGAACAGGAAGTTCTCAAGGTTATGTTATTCCTTGAAGCCTCTGCAATCACATTTTCAACCATTGCGTGTTTGCTCTAAACCCTTTTCACACTTGAGTTCCGCTAAATCAAGCATGACAAATAAAAACAGATATATAAACATGGTACCTCAATCAGGATGAAGTCAATTGAGAAAATGGCAGGAGTGTGTGTGTGAGAGTTTGGTTAAGCAGTGACATATTCAACCTCTGGACGAAATTGGCGAGAAAGATGACAGCGGCGTGGAGTTTAATAAAGCATGAGAATTGCAGAGTCTGAATCTCGTCATTAAGTTAATGCATTAGATATGATCACACCGTAACCCCCCCCCCCCTCTTTCAATTTCCAGGTTCTCAGCCAAGAGGAAATCACATTCATAATTATCACCACATTAACCTCTAACCGCCCTATTCACACTCTTCATTTGAATTTATTTAGATGTGGATTTTCTTACGATGCCTTTAGAGTCACTCACAGCTGCACGCATCACATAACTAAACGAACTGAAATACCCATAACAGCATGCATGCATAATAAATGGCATCTCGGGATGTTAAAAGTACACAGTATATATACTTTGAATTTGTATCAGTCTGTAAAATTCTGATTTGTTTGAATGAATCGAACATTTAAAAGAAATCCACTCATGATGCATAAAAAAGGGAAACACTGAATTACTTATATGAACGATATTTTAGACAACACATTAATACAACAGAACGTGTGTTAATCTTTGGTCATTATTATAGACCACTGACTCAAATTAATAATGAAAACAATAAGTAATTTTTGTTAAAATGCAATATGTTCATATTTAATTTAGTATTTTATTAATTAATTAATAATAATAATAAATTGTATTTGTAATGCGCCTTTCTAGCACCCATGTTATAAATAACATGATTTAAATAATAACAATTTTAATTAATAACTCTTTAATAATAATAATGGGTAACACTTTTGTTTAGAGACAAATTCACACTATTAACTAGTTGCTTATTGGCAAGTATATTACTAGCATATTAGCTGTAAGTAATATGCAAAATGCGTAGTTCCTAATCATATCGGCCTAGAAAATCACAACTTTTCATTTCTCGCCGGTCTTAGAACAAGACATGACTAAAGAAGAGTCAAATAGTAAATAGGACAAATATCAAAACTCTTTGGTCATTTTTGAAAGTGATGCTACTGGTCTAATTGGATTTAATGATTTATGCTAAGCTAAGCTAAAAGTACTATCACCAGACCCGGAGATCGGTTAAACAGATTCCAAAACGGCAAAACTCAACTTATTAACTCTGGGGAATTTGGAGAAGGAGCCTATTTCCCCCCAAAAAAGTGGAGTGTTACTTTAATTGCCTTATTCTGAGAAATATTAATAATGGGTAACACTTTTGCGAAGGGACACATTTTCAGTAGTTGCTAACTGGCATGCATACTAATAGCATATTTGCTGTTTATGATTAGCAAAAACACATATTAATGCCTTTTTCTGCATGACCATATTTTAGATGGCTTAATCCTACCGAATACTTCAATGTCACAGCTACCTTACTAACTACTAATAGGGAGCAAATTAGTAGTTCATCAATTTTGTTGATGAAATTTAACTGGTGTAAATAAAACACAGCTACAATGTGACAACTAGATAAAAAGACATTTTAATGAAGTCACAATCAAAATACTGATCAACAAGAGAGCCTGGGCAAAGAAAGAATTGGGCGAATGTGTGTTTTAGTCTTTCTTTTTGAGCCCTGCTAACATAATAACCGCTGGTGCCACTAAACGCCAGCCCTTCTCACCAGCCCGCCCGCATGTCTGTGAGAAAACAGAAAGAGGCCTGACTGTTTTTCCAAACTGCCTGTTTAATTAGAATGTGCACAATGAAACTGAAAATGAGGCATTAATTGATTCCCACCTAGCTGGTAATGACTCGTTTCCCTGTGTATTGTGCTGCTGCTTGGATCCTCCTAATGATGTGTGTGTGGTAATTAGATAGGAAGTGATGGGAAGCCAAACACAAACACACACCCAGCCTCTCGATCTCTGCTGGCCGTCCTCTCCTGCTCGCGTCTTTCTGCACTCTCTCCCGCTCTCATTTGACACATAGCGTCCCCCAAAACAGCTGCAGCATTGAGATGCAAAATTAAAATGGATTTCTAAATGCAGAGGGTAAACATGTGAGAGGGCCGGGCTAAATCTGGAGATGTTTATTACCTCAGAATGATAAAGATTGTAATTATCAACCCCTTGATGCAGACAGACGTGTTTGGGATGCTGTGTGTAGAAAGTCCTAGAATCCCAGCGTTTTGGAGCATTTGAAGACCATGTTTACAAAAATCACCTTTCCCTTTATCTTAGATGTACCTCTTCCAGAAAGCCATTTAGAATATGAAAAATATTTGAATTTACAGTTAAACATAGTCAAAGTACATAATGGTATAAATCAACTGCGTCGCGCATTTTGACCCTAAGGTCAGCGAGGGTAACACAGGTTAACCCGAAACACAGTTAATTTTCACTTCCTCTCAGACTCTTAGACTTAAACATGTCTATGTAAATGTCTGTTTTGTATGTGCTTTACTGCACATATTCGCTTCCAATTTAGTTTTACAATGAAAAAGGAAATGCTGTCATCATTTGCTCACCCTCATGTCATTTCAGACTTTTTCTTTTGCAGAACACAAAAGAAGATACTTCGAAGAACTGTTTTTGTCCATAAAATGAAAGAAAGAACGACACTGGACCCCGACTTATTGTACGTACAAACAACATTGACACTCTTAAAACTACTTTCAGTTGTTTTCCACAGAGGAAAGAAAGCCTCAAGGGAGCGCAAATGACAGAACTTCCATTTTTTTGGTTGAACTATCCTTTTAACAAACAGACTGAAATAACCTTGAAAAAAAGAGAGCAAGTTTCTGAACAGCAGTAACTTTGTGCATGCGTTCAAAAAGCATTCATCTGTCTGATGTCGGACAACTGCAGAGGAACAAAACAAGCTGTTTTGCAGCTTAGTCTGAAGAAGTTGTGAGTTCTAAAAGCTACAGTATGTTTTCATAGTACAACCAGCTCTTTCATCTCAAAACATCAAAGCGAGAAATTTGATTCCTCAAGATATGACCACTAAAACTAATGGGTTTCAACTTCTTAAAAGTTTTAGAAGAACGGTTCAGTGTACATTTCTAAGGTGAAGCATAAGAATAACTTGAATAATACAAGAGACAACCTATGTCCCACAATGCTCATAAATGATTTGTTTTACTTCTATCTTTTTGAGTCTTTTCTGATTTTGAAAATCCAGTAGTCTCTGGAAAGCAGAGATGGATTTATACTCACGGCTTCTCAAGGGAAGTGTTAGATGGATCACTCTTGACGGGATAATGGCTTTTAATGGCATCATCTGACAATAGGACCCAGCTGTGAATGTATGCAGACAGGTTTCACTGCTCTGAGAGTGACAATTACAAGCTTGAAGACTTTATGAATGCAACTAATCAAAGGGAGTGCTTCAAAATATCTGGTAAATTTGCACACATGTGCATAAAAAAGGGTTGCTATGCGTTACGAGATGAGGGCCTGTGTTTTTATGCAAGTGTGTGTGTGTGTGTGTGTGTGTGGCATGCCTGATAAGGGCGGCCAGTAATGGCAAAGCGTTCCCGAGAGCATGGCAGGCTTCATAACACAATATGCCGTTCATATTTGCCCTGATTTGCATCTAGATTGCTTTAATTATAAGTAAAAGTCAACTTTCGACTCTGTGACAGAAGCAGGCTGAATCGATTGGTAGGCGTGAATGATGTCAAAAGTCAAAGCGCGACTCGCTATCAAAACATCGCCGCCGTATTAATCAGGATCGCCGACTTGTTTCCTTACCCTGCTCCCGGAAGACACGCAACTTCAGCGGTATGAAATGAGAACATCTCTCAGAATAGTTCATTAAGGAAACATCGTTTTCCTTTGCTCCATATTCATATCCTACAGAAATGAGCAGCAAATGAACAGTGTGGTTCATTACAGCTAGCGAAGCCAGTGATTTTTAAACACGCTTTCTTTTGTACAACTCTTATGACTATGCAATTCTGCTCTGTTTAATCATGAAGTTTCGGGAAAGTGCTGGAAACTTTTGAGATGAGAGAGGGTAACGCAAAAAAGACCAGGGCTTGGAGAAGAACAAAGAAATAATTCAGCTTTAAGTTGGAGGTGACATCCAGCCATCACTGTCCAAAACTTTCAACTGTAACCCGACTCGTTCAAGCCGCTGTCGTCACAAGGTCAGAGAGAAGTAATGGTGGCTAAACACTATTTTTCACACAGCCACAGACTTCAAGCCTGGCCAGTTTAACGGACAGCGATGAGATTTTTCAACTACAGCTCTGTTTGTCACAGCAGTGAAACGCTGCCGGACGCAAGCGTCTCTCATCTTGCTGTTTTGGTCGATACAGAGTCATTTAAGTCAGTGTCAAGTGTCTCACAAAAGCGAAAATAGCTATTTTTGACTGCGGGACAAGTACATAGTTCTAAAAGCTTCAAAAGTCCACACACTTATCAATTTCAATAAAAAGAAGAGAGAGAGAAATATACAAACAAACTCGACCACACATGCAGACTCAAAATGTACTAAGGGGTTCTCTTTCAGTTCAATAATTACATCCAAATGCTAACAAAATTTTATGCCAAAATGTGTCACGCTAACTTCCAAGTCATGCATCTATTTGGAGAAATAGCAGGGTTAATGTACAGTTTTTGGTTAAGTTATTTAGAGGTAGCCACAATCTAATCAACTTTGAAACAAGTAAATAATTTTTTTTTTTAATCTCGATTACGGTGACCAGAAACGGATACATTTACAATAAATAAGATTAAAAAACGATATTATAACTTTTTGAATAGAACTAGAATATTTCACTGGGTACACCTCTCTCTGTGGTTCAGATACTCCTTTTAAAGACAGTCAGAAGGAGTTTGAAGGTTTTTTTTTGTTTTTTTTAGCCCTTTCAACAAAAAGCACATTATTTTTCCATTTAATTAGGTTTGAGGTTGGTACTGTAATTTATTTTTTAATTTTTTTAAATAAATTCATTTTATTTTATTTAATGCATCAAGGATTTCTATTCTTTATCTCTTTCTATTCATTATCTGTTCATTTTGATCAGTAATGTAAAAAACAGGACATTTGCCGTATAGTTGTGTTGTGCATTATGGATTATTATGGTGTAATTTGTGTCAATGTCTAAGACTGAGTTTACAAAAAAAATTTAAAATAATTTTTTGCTCACATCTGACACAAATCGGATTTTGTTGCACAAGTATAAACACAAAATTCCACACGAGATCATCCGACCTGTGCCACTACCAAATGTGGATTTTAATCGGATAGATATCCGATTCCGTGCAGAACTCCTAATGCGAGGGTGACACGTTTGCACATAAAGACAGCCTTTCAATAATGACGTGCTGTATATCTGCTTGGATTTTGAGCCGGGAACTTTAATTGCGCAACATTCAGGAGCTGGTTTTCAACCCCTGCTCAGTGAATTTTATAAATACAATAGCTTTGCTTCTAAAACCTACATTGTATTTCCCTCCATTGAGGTGAAAATTTAGCTGTTTGTAATTAAACCAACAAGCTTTAATTTTAGGCTACTCACTCGTGCATTCTCTCGCTCTTTTCTTTCAAACTCATTCAATCGTATACTAGTTTTCTAAAATATTCCATTTGCGAGCTATAGATAAAATAGCATGAATGTTATTTTCCGGTGTTTCCGTTCCGTTATTTTCCGCTCAGCCAGATTTTGTGCTGCAAAACATCCATGACAGCTGTTGTCCATGCTGAAAAAAAAAAATAATGGCCACTCGATGTGAATTCTATCAATAATTTTAATAGCATGGATTCAGAACCCGGATCTACCCAACCCGGTTCTATCCAATTGCATAGTACAGCCGCAGCGATCACTGACAATCATTTTGGATGGGAATTCATGTAAACATAGATAAAGGATAGAAGTATTGTCTAAAGTGAATGTAAACGGGCAGCTAAAAAACTGGATATGGTCAAAAGATCTGTGCCTAAAGAATTGCAGTTTGAACGCTGCCTAAGACAATAAAAACAGTAATGCATCAGGGTGATGGCCTTAACTAAGTTCATTATTTAAAGACTACAGTAAATTTTTATATAAGTTGCCATTAGATCCCTACAATTACAGGTCTAACAGTAAAGGCTCTCTAGGAATGAGTATGAACATTTATGCTATGACAGAAAAAAAGCCAAATATTGCACTCGAAGTGTGCAAAGCTCAAAGTGATTTTTCAGTTTTCCTCTAAAAGGAAATCTTCTAGCTTCTGTCTACTTGATTAAAATATTTCATTTGATGTCATAGTATGACTTAATAATTATGTTTAAAAAAAGATGAATGGGAAGTATTTGACAAGATAATTAAAGAATCCATGAAAGATGCAATAATTAATGCTTGAAATGATAATCGTATTTAAACCTTTAAACCATAATCTTAAATGAAAACAAAACACCTTTATTTATTCAATAAAAAAGCTTATTTTAATGTGCATGCTTACAGCTCTATTAGTACTAATCATTTATTAATTTCATTCCAAACCACATCAAACGCAAATTGTTTGCTGTTTACTTCCTGCTGCAGTTTTAAATGATAGTTCATTTCGCGTAAACTGTAATTGAATGTGCTTATCAGGACCATTATTTCCTCTTATCATGTTTAAGAACAGCTCATTCTGCCTTTTTCAATACTACTTGTTATGTGGAGGGCTACTGTTAACGAACCCTGGGTCGGTTTCCGCTTTCCAGTTCAATCACCTACTGACAACAATCCTCGACAGACAATGCGCCAAACCAGCAACAATATCGAGACCACTTTCATGCAGCAGCTGTGGGCTCTCTAAAAAAGAAAATATCAATAGCAATTCCACAAATAGTGGTTTACATTTCACATTTACTCAGGAAATAAACATCTGTTTGATGGTCCAATAACAGTGAAGATCACCGAGAGTAAATAATAGATGAAGACATGTGGAAAAGAAAAGAGGGGAAAGAGAATTTGACCTTTGAAAAGCGCTTCCCTTCATGTCGTTAATTTGTTTTGACTGAGTATCTCTTTTCTCTCCGGCAGTGGAGGAGCTGGCACAGGCTGGGTGCAAATGTGTATCTCCATTCCACTTCCAGGTAAGCACACACAACTTCCTACTTTGATTCATTGTCGTCATAGACGATGCTTTCATTAGCCCGCGTGGCACTTATGAAGAATGACAGCGCTGATAAGTGGAGAAAGACTGAGATAAGAACGAGGGGGAAGGAAGGTGGGCCGGTGAAATTAAAAGGCTTCTCAACTGTTGTAAATGTTATTACCGCCAGCCTCCTTGAAAGCCAACCCGGTGCCACAAAGCACTTAGGATTCTTTCATTTTCTGTCTATGCAGAATCCTCCCTAAGCTGGTTGCTTTAATATTAAAACAATGTCTTTCATTTAGGCTCCAATAAATAAAATTGCATTTTGAATTCAGACTGAATAAATTTTTGGAGTCCAACGATTCGTTAAAACTCACTGATTCATTTCAAAACAAAACAGTTTACTTTCTTGATGAGTGACCTGTTCAAAACCACCGATTCATTCAGACACGCAACTACTTTATTTGCATGCCTTTGGCGTAGCAAACACAGACAAGCAACTGAGTCTGAAATATTTGACCGTTTCTCAATATTAACTACTTGTTTACCGAACCGTAGTATAAAAGCAATATCGCATTTGCAATTGTACGGTTGACGACACCGGTGATTGATTGCATTTGAAAGTTTTAGTTTGTTTTAAATCAGTTCTGGTTTCTCAACCCCATTCATATGCACACTTTACCCATCTGTAATACTTTCAGCCATTGTTTTCTAACTGAGAGCTATCCGCTTGGTCCTTTTCTGTGTTCTTAACTCACTCTATATGGAATAATTCGCAGCTCATTGATTCTAACAACAGGACATAACCCATTCAGAGGGCTTTCTTTGAAGCCGTAATGACGGCAGAGCCCACAAAAGCCATGCAACGAAATTATCTATTAGGATGGTGATTACCTATAATGCGTCTGGGATGAGGAGGTTTTCAGTTCGCATAAGAGGTAAATGGAGATGGCGAGACGATGAGAAGCATAATCTAAATGACTCACGGGGGTTTATGTTCAGCTTTGGATAGCAAACAAACAAATACGCACACACATATGCTAGTATATAACGTCTATATGTGTAACCAATGGAATTAAACAACCTCAAACTCAAATTTAAAACAGAAGAAATCACAACATGAGTCTCTGGATCTAAGTACTGACATCAAAGGCTTGCGGGAGAGTGAAAGTAAAAACAGACTCATGCAAGAACCTGTCAAGTGTCAGTAGTTTCAAAGTGTACATAAGAATCCCCTTCAACCAGGACAAAAGATTCCTCAGGTAACTAAGACATACTTCAAGGGATCTAGAAACGTTCTTCTGAACATTCTCATACTTTATAAATAAATAGCCACCTTGCTCAGGCATTCGAGATGCCTCCGAGAGTGTGAAAGCAAAGTGTTAAACTAAACTTTAAACTACGTTTGTAAGTTACACTAGTGCCGTGGCTGAACTTTGTGTTGAATTAAAGTTTGATCTATAATAAATCAGAGCCATGCGATTGTACAAACAACACTTCTTTATTATGAGGTGTGCAGTATTTTCTGGAATATAAAGCACTTCTCCTTTTTTTTTTCTTCAAATAAAAAGTAGAATATCAGTGTTTAATTTCGATCCTTGCAATGGATGTGATTGGAGACGATGCTTAAAGGGTTAGTTCACCCAAAAAATGAAACCTCTGTCATTAACTACTCACCCTCATGTGGTTTCTAACATGAGATAAGATATTTTTGATGACATCAGAGAGCCATCTGTCCCTTCAGCAAGTCAGCAATACAACTGAAATGATCCCAGATCCAAAAACGTGGTAAAAACACTGGTAAAACAGTCCATGTGACTGGATCAACCTCACTTTTGCGATGCTATAAGAGTACTTTTTTGCACAAATAAAACAAAAATAACATTATTTACTCTTCTAAATACTAGATACTGCCATTTAGAGTATCTCAACACGCCACATACGCAAGCTTTAATGTATTTGACGTGATCAGCCTTGTTTACAAGCGTTATCTGTGGCTGTTTGCGTCTAGAGGAAAGCGTACGCCTACGCTTTAATGTTCTCTAAAAGGGCGAAAGACATTATAGGAGAAGATTGCCTGAGAATATATGATGTTATTTTTGTTTTCTTTGCACAAAAAAAGTATTCTTGTATCGACACAAAATTGAAGTTGATTTTGACCTCATCACATGGATTTTTTTACTGGTGTTTTCACCACATTTCTGGATCTGTGATTATTCCAGTTGTATTGCGGTCAATGGAAGGACAGATAAATCTTTGATCATCAAAAAAATATTAATTTGTAAAAATATTAAAAAGAGGAAATACGTAATATCTCAAGAGAAATGACACGGCAATGGGGGTAAATATTTTGTGTGACTGTTCCTGTAAACACTAGCCTTACAATATTCACAATGATATATCATATAAATATATTTTTAAATAAGTTATGATTCAAACATCCTGAGTCTGTGGTGCATATTTATTCCAGCGCCCGTATTAACAGGTTACAGACTCCCCACTGAATGGGGGGTAGGGCAGTGGAACGTCCCAAAAGCGGCACTGAAAGTCGAGTTTTGCTCATCACATGCTGAACTCAGCAGAAAACATGTTGAAAATGCACTTTAAACCTATTTATCAACAGGATCTTGTGCAACACAGATTTTACCAAGCAACATAAAATAATGGAGCAAACTATTCATCCACTGTTTGAAATGAGGCTGTGCGCAACGTGAAACCCACACACAGTGACAGTCACACAAATAGAATTTAATTTGTTCACTTTCTCCTCATACACGACATACATAATAACACAGAAGTCTTCTCATGTCAGAAATTGTTCTTCAATTTTACAGCCAGTCGATTTTTATCCTAGCACTTTAAGTCATACACTGTCATGTGTCACAATAAAACATCTCAACTTGCAAAATAAGTCACCGCTTCTGCATTTGAAGAGGGTCACAGCACATCTATTCCTGCATTTGTGCTCAGTGGTTGATAATTAACTGACCAACATTCACATCCCTACTTTGAACATCTGTTCAATTAGTTTTCTGAAGCTACCACACAAAAGGATAAACTGCCAGCTGATGCTTTTAGCTCATCTACATATGAAACAGGAATATTAAATAAACAGAATTTAAAGAAACAGTTCAACCAAAATCAATCAAGCTCCATCCATTTTTTATATACTTCTTTTTTAGAACTGTTGCTTTACCCTGAGATATAAATCATTTATATTATCTTTTAATACCAGACACTGCAACTTCAAACTATGTACTATGAATCTTATTTAAGTGTCCTTCTCTCATTGGAAGAGTTGCAGTCTGAGCTAGTTCTTTATATTCCGGTCTTTGTAGTGAATGAGAGTCTAATCAACTCTTCAGCTAGATTATATGAATTGGGTGTCCAGCAGTTATGCTTTTTCTCATCTAATTTATGAGACTCTCAATCTTCCTGCTACACTTTGAGGACTCCATTACCCTTGATGACCGAAGGAAAGCTGCCTACCTTCCCCTTCAGACAAAGGATGACTTTCAGTCTCCTTTTACATTTGATAAAAATGCAAAACAGCAGTAAGAATTGCAAGATATTGTTTCACAATGGTTTGTTTGATTTAGATGTGTTGAGGAAGTTATTAAAGTGTTTCCTTAAATTATAAGCATTTTTTGGTTCTTTTGTCAAAACATATTCTCTTAAAACCTTTTTTTTTAAATATTTATCAAGGAGATCATTTATAAGATCCATTCTACTGTACAAACTGCTTTTGCTATTTATAGATGTGAGGGCTAGAGTCTCCGTTTGGATAATGACCCTGACCACACAATAAATAGTGAAAAATCCACTCCATAAATATTGAAAGGGTTTATTTACTTTGTAAATGACCATATTCATTAATTTTATTTATTTATTCAATTAGTCTATATGTTGTATTTTTTAAGTTTAAAAGCTTATGTCAAATAAGAAACTTGGCAAGTAGAAATGTTTTCAGTTCATGTGAACTTCTTATACAGATTTTTTGCGTGAGTGAGATCTGGAAGTGAGTTCTTGCATCCTGAGGTTTCTCTCAGTGTGAGACAGAACTCCGAGCATGAGTGTCTTATAACTCTGCACTAGTGTATGTGCGTCAGGCAGCAGTGAGCTGTCAAAGATCAGCATATAAATAGTAATTGAGCGCTCCAGGCGTCAGGAGCGGGACATAGAGACACTGTGGCCCTTCTCCACAGGAGCACCCAGACTCAAACGGCCTCTGCTGAATGACAAAATGAAGGGAGGAGAGCATGTCAGCTCCCCACAATTACACCATCTCTCTGTCTCGCTCTTACAGTGGGGCAAGAAGTAGCCCGCGGACAACAGCGTTGAGTGTCAGTCAACTTTTTGCTCCACCAGACATACATGCGCATACATAAACTCAAATAAATAACCTGCTCATCTTACCCCCTTACTAAATCAATTCCAACACTGTCTAAGTGAATTGATGCTCTACACAATTACACAGACACACACACAAATGTATGAGCAATGCACTGAATGTACATGGCCTTGATTTACATATTGACTGTAATACTTTAAATACTGTGTCTTGCGTTGCTGAAGTGATACTGTAGAGGAGATGTAGCTATTTGATTCAATATCGTTTTTGTATTTTTTTTAAAGATTAAATATTGTAGTTGAATTGAGACTTAGCATAAAAAAAAAAAGTTAAGGGCTAAGCTAAGACAAGCCGACAGCTTTTTTTTTATAGTTAATATGTGACTAAAAAAAAAAAAAAAAAAAATCATACCATGTAAAATATTTTTCTTAAGGAAAACAATATCTCTTCTAATGGTGTTAAGGTTAAAATTAACCAGTTTTAAGGTCAACCTTAACATTTATACTTCAATTTATTGGTGAAAAATTAACATTTAAAATTGTTTTCATGACAGACTTATTCAAACATGCAGTAAATGACATCTTTTTTCTATAAACATTAAATTACTAAGGTAAATGTAACGTTGTGACATAATATGTGTAAGCTTTATGCTTTAATGACATCTTTTCATGGCTGAAACACTTATTAAACAATTACATGAGACATGATACATTTTGTACTGCCCTTCACCTCCTGAGACACATCGATCAAATTCCAATGAAATCTATAAGAGTTCAGCAGAGATGCACACGTACAAGCAAAAAGAATAAAAAAATAAATAAAAAAATACACACACACATACACAGGAAGACAATAATAGGAAAGGACTTGTCCTGTCAGAGACCTTCGTAGTGATAGAATGCCATGTGCTCCTATGTGACAGTGTGATATTGGTTCAGGCTGAGTTTGATAAATGCATTGGTCATATGAGAAGCAGAAAACCAAGGCCTCGTTGAGCAGATGTCCTACTTGAGAACACCGCCAGGCCCAACGGCGCTCCCACAGCGGGGCCTTCTCTGCGGCCTCCAACATGCCTCTCTGGAAATGAGATTGCAAGCCGTTCCTAGCTCCTAAAGGAACATCCGTCTGTTATCGATATCACCTCTTCAGGTTTTGGAGGAAGTTGGTAACAAAAGAATGACTTTGCGGAGTCACTTGAGAGAGGGAGAAATTTGTGCCTCTTTTGGCAAGAGCCCAAGGTGAACGAGAAGAGAGAACGATGAACAGAAGCGAGTGACCTCTCTTCAGACAGGTGCGACCCCCCTCTCAAGACCACCTGCCTCTCCTAACAGGGTCAGCCTATTAATTCTGCCCCCGTACGGCCACTGCTACAGCTGCTGAAACAGTGAGAGAAAGATTGGCTAACCTGCTCCAGCACAAGCGACAAACCCCATCGCTCTTTAGTTCAGTGTGCCATAGACCATTCCAGAAAAGTACTTTGGCGGTACCACAGTGCAGCACTGAAGAAAACCACTAAAAATAGAAATGCGACTAACTTAACTACATTTTTCAGTAGCGTGGCAGTACCTCTGCTATTTTCAAAACAGTGCATCTTTTCCAGTAACAAACTACCGTATCCCAACATAGGTGGTGCAGTGTGACAAAATGCTATATTGCAGTTTTTTGACGCATTGTACTGCACACACAACAACGTCCTCTCTCATTTGTAGCATTGCAAAATCCTATTTGTTTACATGAACCAGTTAAAAAAAAAATCTGCACAGAAAGCCCTGCGCTGCAATTTACAGCTGCTTTTATTTATTTTCTTTTAAGTAAAGCATTTAGTTAAATGCTGCTGAGCATTACCGTTTTGCAGTTATAGACAGTAAACAGGGTCGTTTCTAGTTTCATTAGATGAAATTAATGTTAAATTGACCATTTAGGTTAAGTGCTGTCACATTAGAGGTCCTTGTTTTTGTCAGATAAAATAAATACCATATACTGCTGATTATAAAAAGAAATGATGTAATCTGACAGTTTCATCTTTTTCTTATGGCCTCTAGCTGTTTACAGTAGCTACCATTTCTGTTAATTACTTGATTATGAATAACTTGGGAAGCTTCAGAGTAGTTTCTCCAAGTGTTAAAGTGTTAGATGTCAATGCCGTGGTACTTTCATATATATATTTGCTTTATTCATAAACCTCTATATTTCAGCGGTAGTCCAAAGTATTTCACAGGATACCACGGTATTTCAATGGCACTTGTCTAAACACCCAGCAGGCAACATCAGATGAACCTAGTCTTCAAAGAGCTGCTGCAAAATGTCTCTCCTTGTATGACACCAAAGGCATCCTTACGCATTTTCTGCAAAATCTTTTTTTATTTTAATAAAGAGAAACTAAAGGGTGAAATGTGATAAATGATAAAAGGACAGACTCTTCGTGCAGGTCATCGAGAGAACAGAAAAGCTCCAGATGTGTTCTTGCCTGTAGGAACATGGGCTAGAGAGGGGGGTCATGCTGTCTATGTTTAGTGGTTTTAGAGATTATTCATGTGAATGGAACCAGAAACATTGGGAAAACTTACAAAAAAAGGGCACCACTTTTTCTTTACTGACTCAAAATCAGGGTCACTTAACAGCTTCATAATTTGTTATGCCAGCCCTAAAAAACTAAATGTCCAACAACAATTCAGAGTTTGCGTAGAACCTCGTGATCATGTTCTCGTTGAGAACGTGCTTCGGTGTGAAACATCTGACCTTTTTAACAAAGATGTTCATAAGGTCAGTGTCGCAGATTTGCTTATTTCTTCGACAGTCCTATTTAGGAAGCATTTGTCATCAGTTTTCCTTCCTTTATGCACCCACTGGCCTTGACACCACATGGACATCATAAAAAATCTTGGGGCTAGCAGTATTGTTATCAATCATCCATATAAAGGTCAAATAAATTGCTGAAGGTACAGTGACACCACTTTTCTTTAAGGACAGCCAACAAGAGAAAAAGAGAGAGAGACCCTGACCCCGTAAGCTTTAGGTAATATGTCTTACTACACATGCACAATACAAAGTGGGAAAATGCAGCAGTGTATCTGTGAGCGCATTTTAAGCAAACAAATATGGTAATACTTTATTTTACGGTTACACCAATTAGTTGCTTATTAGCATGCATATTTCTACAATAAACAGCTAAAAGGAATAGCTTCATTTTAGCTATTTATTATTGCTAATTGAGGATATATTAATTCTACTTCTACATCCCTAATCCTACTTAATAC
>JAUCMU010000024.1:12227734-12249468 GCA_032275025.1 Enteromius treurensis | reverse complement strand
TTAATACCTAACAACTATCTTACAAACTATTAATAAGCAGCAAATTAAGAATTAACTGTCTTAGTTAATAGTTAACAAGTGTTAACTATTCCAAAGTTTTACCATAGAAACAAACTGCTATCCCTATTCAAACACACACACACACAAAATCAGATGTAAATGTAATTAACTAATGAAAGTATTGACGCTTAACCCCACCGTGAAGACAGGAGCAATCTGGCTCGCCCTGTTTAAATTGAAAAATATGTTTACATATCTAGCGATACAAGACTCCAACAAATTAGCTTAGAGTTTTGTCATGTGTGCAATTCGTTGCCCTGTGGATAGCAGGCAGCATATTGATGAGCGTGCCATGTTGAAGCTAGCGGTCTAAACCCAATGTCTGGTTAAACCCCCTCAAGCGGACAGGTCTGCCAGGCCGTAATTAATGCACAAACATTGACTTCCAAATTGGCTGTGGCCCCAGGCCATGCTTTGAGGCTGATTCTGATTCCTCACTATATGCAAAGGTAAGGGATGAAGATTATTTGGCTCACCTGTGCTGATCTGAGACCTGCTGATTAACATTTACTGCCGGCCCACCGGTGTTACACCTTTCTAACCTGGATATATCGCTCAGTACAACATCAGAAGCGTTTACATTGAGGCTCAGTTAGGTGGTCAATGCTGAAAATATAAACCAATCGAAATAATAAATGAGGCCCAAAGAGACTGTAATTGAAAGCACAAGTAGCCTAGTCTAGTTTGGGAAAAGTTACTTCAATAGGACAAGTGCACCCATCAGCTTCCTTCTTTGCAAGAGTAAAGGCCTGAGTCTATGCTCTGCCACACAAAGTCCCCTTTATATCAATATAACATCAAGCCAGTGAAGGGAAAGAATGATGCCAAATGTAGGCCAGTCAATTGATGGATCTGTCTGTGACATTGAACAGGCGTCTGTCTGGAACGGGCGCATCGAGATACGAAGTGTAATCGGTCACTGCAGTTTGTGTTAATTTCAGAGTGTATTCAAATTATTTATTGATTTTTCCCCCAGTTTTTTTTTTCTGAAACTGCTCGTTCTAAGACTATGTGAAATAGGGAAGACAGACAATAAAGGAGGAAGAAAGGAGGTAAAAAAATGAAGAAGAAATTAAGGTAGAAAGAAAAATAAATAAATACGAAATAAGAAATTAATGAAAGAATGATATGGAAAAATAAGTAACAAATAAAAGAAATGAAAGAATATAAAGGAAGGAAAAGAGAAAAGTGTGGGATGAATAAAATAAAAATAAAAAAATAGGAAACAAAGGAAAAAAAGGCAAGCAGACAAAAAAGAAAAACGGAAGAAAATGAAAAAGTAAAGGAAGCAGGAATGAACTTGATGTACTTGAGAACGATCTATTCTTCTATAATCTCTTGTCAGTCAAGATACTGTATGCAACAGATCCTTAATAATAGCGACGCCTTCTCATGAAGGACGGAAAATGCTGACAAGTGTCTTTTCATTCGGAGGCCTGAGGTTTACGGCTTAATCCATATTAATACAATCACCAGGGACGGAGGCAAATAGTGGCCTTTACATTTTTCATAATCTTCCATTTCTGTGAGCCACAGATAGCAAGCATAATTAATCCCTATGATAAACGACTCACTGACGAGGATGTCATCACTTTATTTTGGAGGATGTGCACGGGCTCTCTGTTGTTTCAGCAGTAAGTTCTCTCTAAGCCAGGCCCTTCTATTGAACGGAAACTTGATAAGGAGGGTCTACTAGGATCTATATGCAAAGCAGAGGAAAACTTTATGGATCAGGTGTGAAAGTTTAGAAGCCAGTTAACTTGTAAATTTAGAATAGTGACAGAAAGGTAGCAATAAATGTAAACGTGCACATACAAAAAAAAAAAAAAATTATTTTTATTATTATTATTATTATTATTTAATTATTATTTAAAATCTTATTTGATGAGCAGGTTTCTCTTCCGTATTAGACAAAACTGAACTGAAGTAATACTGGTCTTTTTAAAGAAACTTTTATCTTCCTGAGTTCAGAGGCATCATCGAAATTGATTTTCATGCGAGCATATCATGGAGGGCATATTGACACTGTGAAAGCAACTGGCTGTAACCTTGGGCTATGTATATCTCTCATACGATCCGCTGATTAATTATAACCCTCACTGCCTGTTTACGCTACAGTTCTCACATTATTTCTTTCATTTAGCGCTGTTATCCAGGAGCGAGAAAAAAGGTAGCACATTTCCAGATTTCCTAATATCATTATTATGAAAAATGAAAAAACCCACTAAGGACATTGTTTTGTGTGATGTAAGGCCGTCAAACACTGACAGAGACAAAAGGAGAATTAAAGTAACTGTGTGAAGGTGATGCCCTTCTCGTGAAGCCTTTGTACCACAAACACACTGACAGCTCAATCATTCTCTTTATGCTGATGAATGAGTAAGCTTTTTACCATTGTATTATTTTTAAAGTATTCGGATACATCAGGAGACAAACATCATTTTGCTCAGAAGAGGCTGTGCGCATATTATACATTATAATTTAAATGCAATATTTGTACATACACAGTAGATAAAAGTATAAGATTAGATAAGATTTTATATTAAAATAATGTAAAAGACAAGTATAGTCATGTCAGAATTCATTACTGAGAAATAGCACCAGCCGTTTCTGATAAGATGGAGTCTTAGGTGGAGCATGGTCATGTGATATTGTTTTTGTATAACAAATCAATAAACAAAAAAAGTATATTAATACATTTAGTCCTAGTCCTTGATTCTGACTGGTTGAAATTGAAGCTGTTCTAAGCAACTTTATGAATATACACCTTTGTTTACCATTAGAGTGTTGCTCGGCAACAAAAACTGTTTCTAAGGGAACTCCATTGTTTGGCGGAAGAATAATGTTTTTATTAATGTCATTACACTTTGTTGTTTTATTTAGTGAAACAGCTAGGGGGGGTTGTAGGGGCTGTAACAATGCCCCTTAGCTGTTACAAATTCAGTTTAACCATCTTGGGACTTATTGCTTTATTTTAATTTAAATATAGCCAGTTATTTTGTTTTTGCTCTGTCAATGAAAATTGATTTATTCAGGACAGCAATCTTTTTTCAAATCTGTGTGTTTTGAATGGATTAGCTGAATGACTCATAAAAACAGCTGCTTGCTACATTGCTGTATGAATCAGTGTATTTGAATAAAACAGATTCAATGACTGTAAAAACAGTCATTATTGTAGCTTACTGGTGTAACAATAAGCATACTGTATGCACTACCAGTCAACAGTTTGTAGTCGCAATATTTTAATACATACTTTAAAATATATATATATATATATATATATATATATATATATATATTCAGCAAGGATGAATTAAACAGAACAAACATGGCAGAAAAATGTATAAATTAAACAAAATTATTATGCAGCACATGGTTTGCAACTTTGACAAGAATAAATGTTGGCAGTGGCTATTTGTACTGTAAGTGTAAGCAATAAATGCTAAGTTTTTGATTGAGTATTTACTTAATTTTTATTGAAAATAAAGAAAAAAGAAAAAAAAAGGGAAAATAGTTCAGCAAGTTTGATTGTCGTCATTTTGACAGTCACACTTTGGTGGGCGGAGTTAGTGTAAATAGCCTCTGCCAACCTGGCAGGCTGTTTGCACTTAGTCTAAATAGACACTGACAAAATGAGCACACATTTTTTTTTATATTGAAATAGTTCTAAATATGACTTTTTACTGTATTTCTGGTCAAATTAATGCACCCTTGGAGAGTTTGAGAAAAAAAAACATTAACAAATCGTACCAACCCCAAAGCTCTGAACAGGAATAAACCTGTCCACTGACATCTGTAGAACTAAGTGCTACCGACTGACACATAGCATCGCACATCCCACCGCTAACGCAAATTTTCTGAAAGCCACAGCTGTTTCCTTGTGGGACAGTGAATGAGTAATAGAGGGCTGTGTTAGATAAACAGGTTATGACCTTTTCTATTGAGACAGATAGTTCCATGTCAGTAGAAAATAAAATAAAAGTGCACCCTCAGCACTGTGTGCTCTGATTGGACACGCAGAAAACAAGTGAGCGGTGCTTAAAGAGGTCTCTGGTGGCAGAACCCTGGAGTGACTCCAACATGGACTACCGGCTACTCCATCATGGTAATGTGTGTATATACAACAACGTGAGTATCTCGCTGTCTTCAATTTGTTCTTGACCTCACCCTGAGCAGGATTCTCTGTGGCAGCATGGCCCAAACTCGAAAAGTAAGGCCAGATAACTTTAAAAAAAGGCCTGCAGCTACTCTGAATGCAGCAGTAATCTTATGGGTTAGCCTTAGGATGTGTCCGCGCAACACAGACTTCAGCATAGTAATGACAGGTGTGACACCAACGTGAGATACAAAAGAGATGCCAGCGTCTCACTTCGGTGAGCATCTTGAGGAGAAACATCTGACATTTCCGTCTCTTTCTCACTGACTTCACCTGAACTGAACCGCACCGCCTAGCAACCAGTGAACGCCCCCGCCTGGTCTCTAGTGTCCACCTACAGCAATGAAAGACATACGAACCGTTCCACACCAAAGAGCACTTCACCCTTAAGTTAAAAACACTTTAGATCTGTTCCAAAATGTAGTGAGCTACCATGCTGCCTACTGAACAAAACCTATAAAAATGACTACCATACAGCATGGAGGCGATTTCATCTTTCTCAAAACATGTAGAATTTTTCCCCTCAAAAAAGCAGGAGGTATCCATTTTTTCAGAACACATTTTAACAATAATAACACTGACAAAAGAAATATTTGTGAATATACATATATTAGTGCTGTCAAATGATTAATTGAGATTAATTGCATCAAAAATACAAGTGTACTGTGTTTATTTATTATGTAGAAATAGATATCCACAAATAAATATTTATATGTAAACCAAAATCTTTATTTAGCGATGCAAATAATTATGAAAAAATATTATATATATATATATATATATGTATGTGTGTGTGACCCTGGACCACAAAACCAGTCTTAAGTCACTGGGGTATATTTGTAGCAATAGCTAAAAATACATAGTATGTGTCAAAATTATTGATTTTTCTTTTTTGTCAAAATTCCTTAGGATAGTAAGCAAAGATCATGTTACATGAATATATTTAGTAAATTTCTTACCAAAAATATATTAAAACTTACTTTTTGATTGGTAATATGCATTGCTAAGATCATCATTTGAACAACTTTAAAGGTGATTTTCTCAGCATTTAGATTTTTCTGTACCCTCAGATGCCAGACTTTCAAATAGTTATATTTCGGTCAAATATTACCCAATCCATCCAAATCATACATCAATGGGAAGCTTATTTATTCAGCTTTTAGATCATGTATAAATCTCAATTTCAGAAAATTAACACTTACGACTGGTTTTGTTGTCCAGGGTCACATATATCTATATATATTACTGTATACAGTATATTGCGAGTATATATTAATGTGTAAAATTTTTATTCTTTTTTCAATACTCAATACTCTAGCAAGCATATAAAGCTTTTTTCTCAACATTTCCTTTTTTTTGCACCCTAAGATTCCAGATTTTCAAATAGTTATATCTCTGTCAAATATTTTCATATTCTAACAAATGCAACCATGTATAAAAGAAAAGCTTATTAATTCAGCTTTCAGATGATATATAAATCTCTATTTTAAAAAAAAAATGGTTTTGTTTTCTAGGATCACATGCAGTATGTGGTACATATAAATGTTAGAGCTTTAAATAATTCTAAAATATATTAGATATAATCAATTTTTAATTATTCTAAAATATGTTTTTGACACTGTTTAGAACTATGTTTACAATAATTCTGGGATTGCCCTTTTTTGCATGGCTTAAACGCTCACTAAGTTTTGGAACACAGCGTTTCTGTCACAAACCATCCCTCATTTTTATCATTAAATAAGGGTAACTGCTTAAAGTCTTATGATGATTATAGGTCATATATACATAGCTGTTTATTTGGAACAGCCACAACACAAAGCCATTCTGCCCTATTCTCCGGTCGACATTTTCAATATATCTTCCTCACCAAAATGACATAGACTATCTCCCTGATGTCATATTACAGTCTACCTGCCAAAGTCCCTGCTGAACTTGAAATGATATTTACCGTTCGGATTGCAAATCGCGCATCACGACAGGCATTTGTTTCTATTAGCCATTCAATCTCAGCTTCTGGAGGTCCTGTGGGGGATTGCATTTATTATACGCATCCCTTAAATGGCAGATGGCATAAAATAAACAAACATTTTTAGAAACTAAAATAAAACAGGAGGAAAAAGACCACAGTCCTTAAAAGCCACAAGTGCAGTGACAGCAGCATCGCTTAGTAACGCTTACTTTCTCGGTGCATGGCATGGATTCCTGGTTCAGTCAAGGGTTTATTAGCAGGGAATCTCCACAATCTGTTTCATGTGTCAGAGCCGCGTGGGTGACGCGGGCCGTCCGAGACGCTGTATTAAACCGTCTGCTGGTTGCAAATTTAGAGGCGGCAGCCAAATAAAGTGTCACACTGCATTTTTCACCGGTAGATTAGAGCAGTGTAGGTCCGAATTACACAGAATTAGGTGTGAAAATGGGAAATAAAGCAAACAGATGACTGGAGCTGCTTGACGTGGTGGAGAGGAGTAGCACATTGGTGGCATATGGACAATCAGTGGCTGTGATTGAAGAAGAGTTTTCCAGGCGGCACAACAGCCCAGATAAAGGCCGCTGCAATCACGCTGAGCTTTGTTTTTTTCCCCAGATGAGATGTCACAGTCGTTCTTCTCCTAACCCTGCTCAATTTGTATGATGGAAGTGATGCATTATACAACAAGCAGAATTAAAAAGAAGAAAAGAATTCAAAGTCCTTATTTAAATATACCTATTTTAATTTAGTTTAAAACTTGACTCATCCTTTAACTATGGAGTTATCCATTTTTGTGAATTAACTCTTCTTTTATATATATATATATACACACACACATACACACACAAAACTCAGTTTTCTATTATGTTATTATGTTTACATTGTGTTAAATAGCCGTTATTTTTACATAGTCCAAAAACAAAAAATGCAGTGAACTCTTCATATATAACATGCATATGTATAATATGTATATGTGTTATACTGTAATAATATACACAAAATAGTCAATGTACACTAAATTACATACATAATAAGAAAGAAGCCTAAATGAACTGCTTTAAAAAAAATTCTATATATTTGCATTGGAATACAAAATATTGTTGCATGGTCACTGTATCAAAGTTTGTCGAAGAACAGAATAAAAAAGATTGCATTTGCCCTTTGCCATTTCAGTTAACCTTACTAAAGAAATAACTGCACGTATTATTAAAACATGCAGCAGCCTAACACTTACAGGTACCTGACACAGTTTGGTTTAGAAACCTGTACTTTAAGAAGTTCTGAAATAGAGCAATAGAGCTTATTAAACCTCTGAAAACAGGGCAGCCACTGTAATTGATTCATCATGTTGGTTGGGGCAGGGGGCTCAATGAATGTCAACAGCTGCCACAGTCTGTGATTCAGAAATCAGACTGATGTCATACTGATGAGAAATAGATCCGAGAGAAAGAGGGTGCAGTGTTGTCTGAACTTATAAGAGCAGATGAAAGTATGACTTCCTACTTTGATGCCCTCAGATGTGAGATCATGACAGAGCTGGAACATGCAGTGCTGAAGCCGATATGCTTGTCCGCTTTTGCTCAACTTTAACACAATAGGGGAAAAAAAACACCCACCGCTTGGCTTTTCAGAATGATTTCACGCAGGGCACAA
Source organism: Enteromius treurensis (assembly GCA_032275025.1). Taxonomy (NCBI): domain Eukaryota; kingdom Metazoa; phylum Chordata; class Actinopteri; order Cypriniformes; family Cyprinidae; genus Enteromius; species Enteromius treurensis. The sequence continues at coordinate 12,241,630 of JAUCMU010000024.1, read as the reverse complement.
ATGCCTTCTGTGAAGCTCTGTACGTCTAGCAGGGTCATGGTGAGCTGGAACAGGGGATAAACACAAAGCTTATCTATCTCATATTAAAAGAAGAACTTCCAGAGCGAGCGTGACCCCAAAACCTAAAGGGATGAGGTGCTTGTGTGTATTTTTATGGTCTCTTTTGTGTTTGTAAGAGTTTTGTGTGGGTAGGATTTTCAAGAAGTTTCCTTTGAGACGAGGGAATATAGTTTCTACAAAGTTGGAACTCTATGTCAAATCTACAGCAATCCATCATTCCATCACTCTCTTTGAGAGTGTTATAAAAGATGTTTCGCTTGCACTTTGATTAAACTATAAATATTATATCAAATACCTTGAATCTATATAGGCTGTAAAAAGCAAACCAGCAAAAATAAACAAAGAAATGTGGTTTAAAGGTTTTGAAAAAAGCCTCAGAGTGTTTTTTTAAATTCATTTATTAATTTGCTTGTTTAAAATAAATACAGTAAAAATAATTTGTTTAAATATCAGCCAATTAAAATATAAAACAATATAATAACACTTTTCTATTTTATTATATTTTAAAATCCTATTTATTCCTCCAATGGCAAAACTGAATTTTCAGCAGCCATTACTCCAATCTGATCCTTCAAAAACCCTTTTTACATGATGTTTTGGTGCTCAAGAGACAATAAAAGTTAAAAAAGCATAATAATAATGTCTGTTTTTAACTGTTCTGTTCTGCAGGAAAGAACCTCACCCCCTTCTCACTGCAGCCCAGCTTCCATCAGAAAACCCCATCTCCATTACTCTTCCCCAATGCGGTATCGTGAACACACACCCTGGCCCGCGAAGGTTAACCTTCAGTCATCAATCACAATTGTCGGAGTGTGAGGTGCTGCGGCACAGCTGTACCATGATATATTACACATATAAGTGGAGGCATCTTAAGGTGGCTAAGAGCCTGGGCTCTAATTTACAAGCCAGGCCTAACGCACCTTATTGTGAAGTTAACAGTGTATGGCATACATGTACGTATGTCCCAGGATGCTCTCCGTGAACGAATGCACCTCTTGCCCATAATGACATTTTCACTGTTATGGACAGAGATGCTATCAGCACAGCAAATTACCCTTCACGCTCAGGGTTTCAACTGTGTATTCAGGGAAGCCTGGCAGAATAGAATAGAATAGAATAGAATAATCTATGGACCTAGTCACACATCAAATGCTCATCTTCTCTTACATTACTTAGCTCCTGGACTTCTGGAGGTTTGCAGGTCAGGCAGTTTATAACTCATCTCTCTTTTCCTGACTCTTGCCCTGACTGGAAGGGACAGAGACGGATCTTTAAATATTTTGTGAAAGTTCCGAGCGGAATCATTCATATTACCCAAGATCTCTCTGGAAGCTGGAGTTAACCAAAATATAACCAACATAACCAATGATTCCTAAAATTGTTTAGCGACCAACATTCTTCACAACATCTTATTTGTCTTCCACAGAAGTTAGAAAATCATAAAAATCATTTGAAAGACATGTGGACGAGTAAATGATAATAGAATTTTAATTTTTAAGATGAATATCACTTCAACTGAAATAATATTACTATGATAACATCTGCAACAATCAGCAGGGAACATCAAACAAAGAGCTTCAGGCAGCTGCCCTTTTCTATAAAGAATTTACAAATCATTTTAGAGGAGTTCTTGTGCTCAGCTTTATTATTATGTTGAAATATTACCAGAGCATGATCAGAGTATCTCCCTTCTGAAGGTCTCTGTAAAACATCTTTAGGTATTAGAACTGGTGATTCAACACAATACACATCTGCATCCATAAAGGGCATCAAAAATGTATTAAATATACATTTCCGAAAAAGTTCCTTAAAATTCCTTAAAAAAAAAAGGAAAGAAAGAAAAGAAGACAGCATGGGGGGGAAATGCCTGGGAAAAGCAGTATCAGCAGGTGTAAATAAATAAATAAATAGATAGCAATATTAGAAGTCAGTAAAAAGATCAGGTAAGACTTGGAGTGAAGACACACCATTAGAACAGAACAATAAATCCCTCTTACGACTCTTGCTGGGTTTTGTCCTCTCTGGCTAAATACTCTTGTAATTAATCCTCACTTCCCTTCAGTTTACAATCAACCTGCAGGCTTTGCTTTGGCCTAACAATCACAATAAATTAAACTGCCCTCTGCTCCCGCAGGTAAAGGCCACTCAATAAAAGCGGCCCAGAAATCAGTTATGGAATCTATTCTGAGAAACCCAGAGGAGTGAGAGTTGTACCTACAAACTTTAATTTGTTTGCATGCCTTTCTAAGTTACAGTAACTACTCCATTTATATTCCTCTTTGCAATTCCTATTACTCCTAGTACATCCTGATTAATAAACAAAGTTGCATATTAATACTGTTCATTTTTAAGAAACCCAGGATTTCTTGAGCATGATAAGGCTTCTTTTTCTTCCATATAAGTGTTAGTACAGTACTGTAGCTGCTACGCATCCTTCACAAGCAGTCTGAAGTCTTAATTTAATTCTGTTTATAGCAAATATGAGCTTACTGGGATTAAGATAATAGGAAAATACTGCTCACAAGGCAAATTCCTAACTGCAGCGTCTTAATGGGGTCAGCAGATGGATTACAGCAGTATATAAACAAAGTCAGTGTCAGCGTTACATGACTGAAAGTCTGAGATTTAGAGTGGAAAGCTTTACTCAGTTATTAAATTAATTATTCAGAATGGATATTTAATGTATTTTAAGAATTTTATTCACATATAAGCAGCAATACAGTAAGTGCACGTCCCAGTCAGATGCCGTTTGGCAGCTGTGATGCCTGATAACTAAATTAAACTTGGCCCAGGTTTCTTTTTCCACTAATTCTTATAGCTTTACTGACTGACTACCAATTAAGGCTAGCACACAACAAACAAATTAGTACACAGGCTTTATAAAATAGGTTTCATATCCTCAAATAAACTTATATTTAATAACGCAAAGTCACTGCAGTGAATTAGAAGGATTCATGTGCAAATGTTTTGAACATTTAAAGGCCCGTGTAAGACAAAAGCGGCAATAAATGTGAAGCTGGACACAAAACCAGTCATAAAAATGAAATTGAGATTTACAAATCATCTGAATAATAAGCTTTCCATTGATGTACGGTTTGTTACGATAGAGGTACAACTATTTCAAAATTCTATTCTATAAAATCTAAATACTGAGCAAATTGAATTTAAAGTCATACAAATGAAGTTCTTTGCCATGCATATTACTAAGTTTTGATATATTTATGGTAGGAAAATGAGCTTTACTTAATATCCTAAAGACTTTTGGCATAGAAGAAAAATCTATCATTTTGACCAATACATGTTGGCTATTGCTACAAATACACCCATGTGACTTAAGACTCAAGTTGTTTCTTCAAGGGTCACAAATGACAACAACATATAGTAAACCATAATTATATACAATGAAAAATATTTCATATTACAGAAGGGGTCCACAGACCCCCACTGAAAAAAACACCACTCACTTGTCATCATCAAAGTCTAATAACTCAAGAGCAAGCAAAACATTAGAGTTTAGAGTGATTGAGTTATTGATCGTGTTCATTCTAACAACGGGATGATTAACTGGCAGGTCAGCAGCTGTACTTCAGTTAATGTGAAGTTAAGCGGGATTTCATTCATCCGCTTCTACGACTGTCAAAACAAATCCCGTAATAAGCTTTTTACAGTCAGTTTGGTCTAAATATACTGAAGCAATCTTTACAAAAAGACAATGACGTAAGCGATCACAAATAAACCTGTCAAGTCAAACATTTAATTAACACATCCACCTGTCAACAGCACTACACATTCATGCGTTCAATCTTTCAACGGCACTGTAATGACTTAATTGATTAACAAATTCATTTGGCTTATTTTATTCACACTTCCTCCCTACCTTCACGCACCGAATAGGCAGCACAGTCCCATTTAAAAAGCCAACAGACCATGTAAGGACTTTACTCGAGCTGAAACGCTTTCGAATTCAAAGCGTGTAGGTAACTAGCTGCACAGATGATCAAGGCAGCTTGGTTTTCAGGATTTCACAAGGAATTGGTTGCCTGGTGTCTCAGATATAAGAACAGGCAGGTCATTAATGCGTTGCTAAAAAGTGCTCAAACCTCAAAGTTGTGTAGCCAAGCATAATCATATGTCTTTAGTAGTGGCTAAAGACAAACAGAGAGAGACCAACATGAAGTTGCCACTTCACATTTCCCTCCTGGAAGAGCTGTAAGCTTTAATTGATTTTCCATCAGAGAAATAGACCGTGGATTCTGGTTCCAACACATCCTTTTCTTCACAAGCATTTCCTATTCTAAAAAAAAAAGCCCTTTAAACTAAGTGTTCTCTTTTAACTCTTAGCGCGAGGACATGTGAAATAAGAAGGGTGTCCTGCTCCTACCTCGTTGCTTAGGATCCAGTCATGCACGGTCTTCAGGGCGATTTCTGCTGCAGGCTCATTGGGAAAACCTGAGGATAGGAAGGAGAAGGATTGAGTTTTGAAATCGCGCCATAGACTAGCATATGCACTTAACACTTACGCAAACATCTCCATATGGCTGTTTGCTGTTCAACTCTCTCCACACTTTCCGCAGTTACTACAAACAACAGTCTGTTGAATACGCACACAAATCCAACACTGAACACTCACTACTTATTCATCCAAAAAAACGCCCACTTCTTTATCAACCAGCACCTCCGCTGTTATGTAATTCAAATGACTGTTTGTACATACCCATCTTGCATCCCAAAATGTGGTCTATTAGCTATTTATCATGGGTGCTTGCCAATTTCTTGTAGATTTACTGATCCATTAAGTTGCTTCGACATGATCATTTACACTCTTCTGCCATCTGTGGCAGGTGCTAGGGTCGTCACACTGCAATCTTGATGAGAAAGTAATGACACATTGACCAGTAAATGTAAGAGATGATGCCTCTAACCGGCGTATTAATCACCGGAGCCTGAGCTGAGATGGGAAAGCAGTCTTGGTGTTAACACAGCGTATCGATTGAGAATAAATAGATTGCAGGCGATAAATATTTAATATCGTGAAGGAGAGGAGGAGGAGTCATCAAACAAGTGCCTTTTCCATTTTAAAAAGGTAATTTTAAAGCACATTCAGACTGAAAAATGTGTTCAAGTGTTGAGAGATCAGATTGTGGGAGATGAGATCACGTAATTTGAGTTATCAAGATTTTGGAAGCTTTAAAAAAAAAAATGTAATGGTACAAATAATTTTAAATGTTCTATAAAATCTTAAATATAATTTGAATATACCATCTTAAATATTTTCAATTAATAATGCATAAAAATGGAAAGATAAAAATCCACAAATCCAGAAAGCTCTAACGTAAAATTTGACATTATTTTTTATATAGAAGAATGGGGCGAGTAAGATTTTTTTGAATTAATTAATTTATTTAGAAAAGACACATTGAATTTAGTTTAATGTAAAATAAAAATGTATCAATATTAAAACACTTTTTCAGATAAATGGTGTTCTTTCTTGTTTCTTTCTTGCTATTCTGTTCTTTTTATTCATTAAAGAATCCTGGGAAAATATATATATACTGTGTATGTATAAGAATCCTGATATATATTTATTTATTTATTTATTTAGCAACACAAAATTTTTCAACATAGATTATTAGCAGACTACAGAGTAATAGCTGCTGAAAATCCAATTGTACCATTGTTTTAAAAGTTATTTTCAATAATAATAATGATGATAACAACAATTAAAAATATTACAATTTTACTGTGCATTTCTATCAAATAAATGCATTGGTGAGCAGAATAAAATACTAAAACCTCTTAACTTTTGAATTGTGTGTATCTATCCTACTGTATGAGTAATTTATGTTTGTATGCATACAAAAACGTTAAGAACTAGTTAAGGTTCTATAATTTAAAATTAAACTTGGACCTAAAAAGCACCCATTTGGTACAAACGAGCCATCTGTTGCTCAGCGAGGGGTGGCACTGACCCTGAAGGTCCATCTCAGCTCTCAGCTCAGGGTGATAGGAGACGTAATTAACACACGGCTGAGGAGATGCTTTCACTGTCTGCTTCACCTCTCTATCTCTCCATGTCTCCTGACGTCCCATCTGGGTCTTTCAACACCAAATAATTTGGGGATCTGTTGGATGTGAGGGGGTCTCACACCAGCCCTATCCTGTCAGTCTCTGCCCCAACCCTATCCCTGTTTGTGCGCTCCTGCTGTCTTTTAGTTCTCTCTTCTCTCTTCTCTTCTGACAGGCAGAATCACTGACTGATTTCTTCTGCTGGCTGAATGCCGTCAGACCTGAACTTTAGGTCAAGAATGTGCATGGGAAACTGATAAACCTATTATCTCTCTTGAGAATAATCCCCATCCAGAATAATATGAACACATACACATTTTTGGCTCCTTTTCACAGTAAATAAAACACAGAGAAGCAGATGAAATTACTATTTACAAACAAATGCACGGCAGTGGCGCTTCCATACTCTTCAGGTAACCCGTAAAATAGTGGTTTTGAATTCGTGTTTTATTCATATTGATTTGAAAATGACAAGAGCTGTTTGTGGGGTTGAACTACTCGGTTTCTAAAAAATTACTGGAGATTTGGGATTTTTTTAGACTTCCTATAGGACCACTGGCTCTGGACAAATGCAAAATTTGACAAACTCACAGGCAGCAAATTAATTCAATTATTATTGGTGCTTCATTATAAAACAAATGGTTCTTATTATGAAAGGTTTCGCTGCTTAATATTTTGCTGCTTATATATATTAGTGCTGGGCAACAATTAATTGCATTCAAAATAAAAGTTGCGGTGAACAATATATGTACTTATATATATAAAAAAAAATAAATAAATAACAAAAGTAATAAAAAAGTATATATATATATATATATATATATATATATATATATGCACACATGCTGTACAAATTTTGAAAATATTTAAATGTATTCATATGTACATAATTATATTAATATATTTTATATTATATATAAATATATTAATATATAAACAACCTATTTTTCTTAAATATATACATGCATATACATACATAATAAATATACACAGTATACACACATAAAATATGTACACAAAAAAACTTATTTTGAATGTGATTACTTGTGATATATAGATTTTGAATAATATATATATTTATACTATACACATAATTATATTTTTGACATGAGTACAGTTTTTACGACCCATGTCAAAGATAATGGAGCAAAATATCTAAGCTTATGTCTAAACAAATGAGTAGAAAAAGTGTTGCTCTCCCCTTATTTAAAGTGTTATGAACTTTAACTGTTTACTGAATAAATACTCACAGACTCGTTACTCACATGTCCCTATGAGAGAACACTTATACATATCACAATATCTTAAGGGCAGAAACCATGGCAGAGGGCACTAGACTCATGTTCATATCATGTCTTCAGTGTATTTCTGTTTTTAATGTACACTGATGTGCTCCACAAGCATTAATTATACAGAAAGAAAAAAAGAGAAAAAGAAAGAGAGAGAACCACAGAGGTCATTGAGGGCCATGTTATGTCTGTCTGTAGAGATATAGTCAGGATCACTAGAGGTCAGAGCTAACCGAGTTAACAGTCAAAGCTCACTGAGAGGTTCCTCTGATCAAACGTCTCTCTTCAGACTGCTTAACATTTTCCATACATGTTTGAGAGATGCTCTCTCCACGCAAACATCACGGATCAATCTCAAACTACGAGAAAATCCTCCACAGGAAGGATTTTCTTTTTCAGTGGATACACATCAAATCTTTGGATTCAGGAGATTTTTTGGGGGATGAATATGCAACAATGCATGCTATAGCAGAGCCACGCGAAAACAAAACATTTGAGAGATGAGAGACAAAATGCAGTCAAGTATAAACCTAAAAAAATGCACAAAAGCGCTGTGAGATTTAAAACATCTCAGCATGTGCAATCAAATAATCATAAAGGAGCCTTACTTGACTTCACATTAAAAAGCAAAGCATTAAAAATTCTCTGTTCTCAAACAGTGAGAGTGCTATTCCTTTCTTGAATTTTAAAAACATTCTAAGCAAAAACAAACGAGTGACTCTGTGTCTATAGTTGTGCCGCTAAATATAAATAACATTCAACGCGAATATAATCATGTGGCGTTTTTTTTTAGCTTTAATACAATGCTACATATAAATCCAGAATGAAAAACAACTAAATAATTCAGTTGTCATATGGGCAAAAACTATATTTTGGCATAAAAATAATGCAAAATACAGTTTTATGGTCACAATGAAATATTTCTCAAAAAGATTTGTTGTCAGCTGATGGATGCCCACCAGTGTATGCTCTGCTGATGAGGGCTCCAGGGATTTCCTTTACTTCACAAGAGACTCTACAGTGCACTATATAGCGTGTCAGCATTTTGTAGAGCTGTCCAAATTCTTAGTGAACAATTTCATTCCATATATAGTTCACTGTTGTGTACCCATAATGCAATCTGATTTATAGTGCACAACTGACTTTAACTGGCTTCCCATAAAGCAATGTGAAGAGGTCTGCCAAATGTTCAAGGAAAACTCAGACTGCAGCTTTAGCATGAGTTGCATCAACTGAAAATATAATATAACACATATAATAATATGATATAATGTAATATAACATAATAGTTTTACTTTGCCTAGTTAATTATATGTTAACAACAAACTGCACACAGAGGAAATTATAGTTTAGCGGGTGATTTATTTTTTCTGTTATTGTCTCAAGGTGCCATATTCATATATCTTTTCAAAAAATGTAATGAGGAAGAATGAGGATTTTATGCGCTTCGTTACAATAAGATCAGATATTTCACTATAAAAGCCATAATCAAATAATTAACTTCTCCAGAGCAATAAAAAGAGTACAGAATGAAAAAGTCATGAAATACAATTTTTAATGATTGTCATTGTACTTTATAAAACTTCATCTGAGCCCATTTTATATGATTAACTCTGTAGGTAGGAATGCATCTACCGACATACAGAACAGCAAGCTGTTTTTCTCAAGTCAAGTCATATTTATATGAGCCATGTTTGAATGGACACTGGAAGAAGCTACTAAATAATTAACGTGCACCAAACAATAATCCGAAAACAGCTGAGGCAGAACCGCAGGACCTGGAAGAACTTTGAAATGGTCATGATTTGCCTGATGGGTGCAAAGGTGATGGAGGTGATGTCCAACCAAATCATTATGACACGTGTCCGCCGGACCCATGGGTACAGGGCTCATAAAAATGTAGGAAGCTGAACCTGTCAGCTAGCGGATGAAGGTTCAGACAGAAACATGTTGTTTTAGTGAATGTTGAAAGTAATATACAGTACAGCAGAACACTGAAGAATAACGCTGGCGTGTAAGGAGGAAAAAAACTTAAGGAGATGTGACCCACATCTAAAATGGATAGAGACACACATATAGATGGCCGGACCAGGCCTGTCAGTGTGTGACCTTGAAAAGCCATATGTATTGGTGGTGACATTTTTGTCCCACATGCTAAAATTATCCCCCAACATTTACTTTTCACTAAATCATGTCATACACACACACACACATCGCAGCAGCATTTCCTGCAATAATTCTTTTGTTTTCCACTAAATCTGCTTCTAACAACAGGCTACAAAGTAATTGATACGGCTTGTGTCATTCGAAAGTGTATATTTTACTGCAAATGGTAAAAAGTTAACATTAGTTAACATGAGTTAATGTATTAACCAAATAATTAACAATATATTTATTACAGTATAGCGGTGAAGATCTTTGCAGGGTTCGGGCTTAATTAATATAATTTTACACGGGCTCGGAAAATGGTCATGTGGTGCATTTTGATTTGCGTGAGAAAAATGCGAAAATGGATGCTGAGGAAGTTAAACAGAGGCTTGCCACTGGCGATTACATTTTGGTTGCACCAACAACTAAAGCAAAGTCTGCGGTGTGGTAAAGTTTAGCCTGTTGAGTGCTGAGATGTTACAGAGGTTTTTTTATTTTTTTGTTCCAACCTCCAAGTTGCGTGTGTATCTTATACGTTAGTCATAAATAAATTATGTTAAAACATGTATAAATGACTCATTCTTGACAAAAGAGCTGTATGCTTGCGCACATTTGAATAATGTCGGGCTGTTCAGGCTTTTAAAAGGCTGTCAATCAAAATGTACTTGTCGGACATTTAAGGCCGGATTACAGCTCTATTACAGTATTTATTAATCTTTGTTAATGTTAATGAAACTACAGTTGTTAGTTCATGTGAATTCACTGTGCAAATCTATAATGTTAACAAGCACAACTAATGCATTATTGAAATTAACATTACTTGCATTAGAAATATTGTTCATTCTTAGTTTACGCTACCTAATGTAGTAAATTAAATTAATTAACCTAAAAAATAAGGCAAAAAATGACACACAGAAACAAAAACAGAAAATACATAAATATTGCCATGACAGTTATTTGCATCATCCAAAATTTTACTACATATATCTTTTTTCTTTTTTGATTTTTTGTGGTTAAATATAACTTGGGAAGCTCTTTATGAGATTGATCCCTAGTTTTAATAATCAGAAAAACAAACTAATTATGTACAAATTAAACTATTCTATTAATCTAACTATTTGCAGTTGCCAAGCAACACTGTAACTTTACTTCAGCATCAACATCATCTCATCCAATCAGAATTTAGCGCCAGAGCCGTTCACCATTAATCTGATGTTCGGTCTGGGAGTCAGCTGATAACTCATTAATAAACTCTGAATTGTAGAGATACTTTATGCTGAATGAATCGGACATCAGACTCGCAACTAGTGAGTTCATTCAAACTGATTCATGAAACACTTTGATCAATTCATGAAAAAGAACTCAAACTCGACTCGTTTATAAATCAGACACTCTGTTTACAGTTGTCACATGCAATTGAAATTTCTTTCCTGTTTACCATCTTACTGCACCCAATCTTTCTCTCGTGTCACTTTCAATTCAGACTGCGAGTTCACAGCTCAGCTGAAATATCAAATCTAGTTGCTGCAGGGCTGTAGATTTAGATTCCTTTCAAACAACTGTGATCTCTAAAATATGTCCTCAACCCTCAAAATTTCCCCGAGCAGTGTCAATCTTGACAATGATAAAACCATGAAAGTGTAAAACACTAAACTTTCATCCGTTTCCCTAGATGCAACGCTAAGATTTCCCTTTTCCCCGCTTGTGCCGAGATAACCCCACATCAGTATGCGATCATAAAAGATTCCCTCCTTAAGCTTGTGTTCACACTTCCACTCCCCAGCATAAACCTCAGGCTTTAAATACAGCACTATCCTGAGAGGGAAACCTGTACCATATCAAAGTAAAGAGATAAGGGGTTCGGCCCTAATCCACTACAGAGATGGACAGGGGAATCACTGAGTGAAGACACTTAGTCTGCTGACCCTGGCTGATCCCTAACAGCATTGTCTGGATTACAGCTACCTATCTCACACCACCCGAGTCGCTGGCTAAAGAAATCTCAGTGTCAACACACCTCTTATTTAACTAAGGTAAAATATTAAATTCAGAAATAAAAAGAAAATGGCTTTTAAATTTAAACTTATTTCAGAATTTGAATCGAGGTAAAAATTCATCCGAACAAGAACACAGAATTACAATTCAAAGTAGTGCTGTCAAATGATTAATAGATTGTTATGTATATATAAATACACACATAAAATATATATTTTAAAAAGCATGTACTGTATTTGCATGCACACATTTAATATACTGTATAAACATTAACACAGAAACATTTTTCTGAAATATACACATGCATGTGTGATCATTCATTTATAAATAAATGTGCACATGCACAGAACACATACGTATATTATGTAAAAAAAAAAAGTTTTATTTTTGGATGCGATTAATCATTAGTCAGCAGTAATTCAAAAATAGGAAAGGTTCTTTTAGAATGAGGAAAAAGTCAGATAAATGACAGACAAAATATCAATGACATGTAATATTGTTTATAAATGTATTTATTTACCTATTTTACATATTTCATATTTTATCTATCTAGCATGTCTAACTGTCTGCACACCTGTCATTCTGTCTTTCTATATATAGTTTACTATGTTTTTATTATTATTATTTTTAAAAGTCTCTTATGCTCATTAAGGCTGCCTTTATTTGATCAAGTATTTTTACTAAACACTGTTCTTTTTAACTTTTGACTCCTTATTTTGCAATATGGTGTAATATAGCATTTTTTGTAATATAGTGTGACTGCATTAAACTGCTTTTTACTCCACAAGGCCTTGGGAAGGCTTTTGCAGTGGATTTCTGAGGGAAAATAAATAATAAATCATGTCTTATCACCATGTGTACACAAACCTTAAATGACCAGACCTTGATATGCTGATGTACGCATCAAGTCAATAGAGCAGGATTATGAGGTAATAAAGAGCTCTCTTCAAATGGCGATGACAGTAATCTAATGAGTGACACGTTTTTGATGTCAGACGGCTCCTGTCTTTTCCTCGACAAAGTCGTTAGGCAGTTAAACCTCACGGGCACAGAGTGAGGTTTTCTCCTCTAGGCTTCGGTGAAAGATGATCCGGCATCTAATTCATTTTCTCTTTGTTGCTTATCTAAAGGCAGAGCTGGATATATCATGACAGATTGTGACAGCACTGTAAGAAGCAGGCTGTTGAGATGCCCGATGGTTCATATCTAATTGCAGTTTTCTCCTTTTTGACTCATCTCACTTTCTGCAGGCTAAAATAATAATGGAAGAATTAACCTGTGGGGTTCATGGCTATTGGATTTGAGTTTTCCTGATATGAATCTTACACACAGAAGCTGTGAACAGCATCTTTAAGTAGTCAGGGTCGGAAGAACTGCAGGGGAGGCCGAGGGCAACTGTAACACTAAATATCTTCGATCTCAAACCAGGTAAGAGCAAAGATACATGCTCCGTACAGTTCTCTGTCGGTCTCAGAACAACTGATTTTGAAGAATAAAAGGGATTTGTTTCCTCCCCCCAGGTATAAAATATTTTCTTCTTCCATATAAAGTTATGGTGCTTTTAAAACTTTTTAAATGTTAGTACGAGTGGCAGATGTTAACACCGTATCTACCAAACAAAAGTGGTATGATTGCAGTGAGGCTGGGGACAGCCTCATATATATATTAGGGGTGTACCGATACGTCGGATCGAATCGAACCGTTCGGTACAAGGCTTTCGGTTCGGTACGCATACGAACCGAACAGTTCAGAAAAAAAAGAAAGAGAATAAACTGTGAAATATAATGTTTTCAGTGCTACGCTCAACAAAGTAGCGCAAACGACGGGACAGGGAACCTGCGTCTGCTCCTCCCACCCCAAAACAGACGAGAACCAGAAACACACACATTACAAACTATCACCCGCGGCTTTCAGGTAACGTTAGGCATTTCAACCCAACATCCAGCTGTTTAACCAGGGCTGCATCTTTCTGCTCTAACACACTAAAATAATGTTTGTATTGAAGTTTACGATACTTTAGCATTAAATGTAACATAAGGGTACGTTCACGAAGCGTCTAAAATCGATTGGAAAACACGAGGCGCGTCGCTTCCTCCACCAATTTCAAAGCGCTTCGCTCTCGCGCGTCTGTAGCGTCTGCAGATACTAGGTAACCACGAAAGCGCTGTCAGTTACAAAATCATTTCTGCTTTGGATTTTAAACTGCGCGGCTCTGTTAACAAATGAAGAGCTTGCGTGTGCAAAACGCGCTGCATGTGAAGGACCCCTAAGCCTTTGGTGACACATACACCACGAAATTAAATTGTGGATCTCTCCCCTGTCGTCTCCCCTCACGCGG
>JAUCMU010000024.1:12215246-12227634 GCA_032275025.1 Enteromius treurensis | reverse complement strand
TTTTGTGCTCAGTGACTAATTCTTGTGTTTATTTTGATGTTTGTGTTTGGATTATTGTCCCAGTGGAAGACCCAACCGTGGCCCGTTATAAGATTTTTAACAGAGTCGTTCAGTTTTAGATTTGTTATCTGTTGGTACAGTATTTGATCAAATCCATGATGCCACGTGTCTAAACAAGTTGTCCAGAAATATAGACCCACAACATCAAAAACACAGCAATATACCTCATTGTACACATGGAGTACTTTTATCCCAGTGTTCACCAAACACATCTTGAGTGTTCACTGCTAAAAAACTATTTTTTTAGTTTCATGTGATCATAGAGCCCAGTCCCATTTGTAGTTCCAGTCCTGTCTGAGAACTGAAGATGCTGGAGATTGCTTTTGGATGAGTGAGGAGAATTTTTCTTAATTAAACCCTCCTGAACAACATGTTCTGATGTAGGGGCTGTTTGACTATATTTAGGTTTTCTGACCCTGAGACGGAACTATTTTCTGGAATTCTCCAGCTGTGGTCCTTGAAGAGTCTTTACACACTCAAACTCTACTCCTCGCCGTGTATTAGGATGATATGGACCACCATCCTCTTCCATGCAGTTTCCTAACATGGTATGTTGACTGGAAATTCTTCATTATTTCCCTGATGGTGGAAATGGAAATTTTCACTGCTGTAGCTCTTTTCTTAAAGCCACTTCACTAATTGGTGAAGCTCAATTCTCTTTTGCTGCACACAATGTAGTATTTGTTTTTTCTCATTGTGTTGATGATTAAGGGATTTAGTTTTTTCCCCCTCCTATATATATTTCTGTGAATTAAGAAACCATGGCTGGATAATTTCATGTCCATAATCACCCTGGAGTGCTCAAAATTGTGAATATAAATGGGAATATGCTTCAGAGATATTTTTAAAATGCCAATAATTGTGGTCAACATGTATTGGAGAAAATTTTTTATTTCATGACAAGAATTTCTTCCCATTTTAATGGTTTTACTTCAATGACAGGTTATTAAATGCAGATTTATTTTCACAGCCACCTTTGCTCAGATTTAAGGGTGCCAATATTACTGGAGGGCACTGTAAATATATAAATATATATGAATGAAGAGTTTATTTGCATAAACAAATAACGCCATTTTATTTTTCACAAATCATCTTTTTATTGTGTAAACTCAGTTTTTTGTTTTGTTTTTCAATCTAATCAAAAAACAACAACATTATTATTATTGTTATTATTACTCCCAAGTATTAAATCATTAACAGACTTATTGATATTTAAGACAAATATTATTTAAGATAATATATATATCTTAGAAATGTTTACATTTAAAAATAAATAAATAAAAATAACAAAATATAATATATAAAATAACATTTACTTATGTATAGCACAATTTTAGAGTCATACTAAAATTCAATTTCAGATTTATTTAAAAAAATCAATATGAAAAAAAGTTCTGAGATTAATCTTAATAAAAAAATCTAATCTAAATCAGTTTTTAAAATAGTTTTATTTTTAACATATATTTTAGCCGTTTTATGCCTTTGTTTTCAACAGGAAAGTAAGTGGAAGATAGAGGGGGGCGTGATCAGGAAAGGTTCACGAGCCAGGACTCAAACTCGGGACTCCCGAAACACAATAGTGCTACACGTCGACACATTGCACCACTGAAAGGTGTAAGACTTCTATTTCAGATTTCAAAACAGAGCTGTAAAACTAAAACCTTGCTTGCTTTTAATGAACCAATTCCATATCCAGGGAAAAAAGAAGAAAAAAGTGAATGATAGATCCAGACAGAGTAAAGGATGATGCAACCTTTGTCCACCTCTGTGCTTTGCCTGTGTCCGCACTATGTAAGACACTGATAGATTTGCCAGTCCTTCCCATCCACACTGAAAAAGAAATAACCCGTTTTAACCCGTCTCTCGTGGCATTGATTGATAGGCTATGACCGTCGGACTTAATAACCTCTATCATACCATCCAACCCCTCTGCAGGCGGCAGGCGCCAGTTTGTTTATGGGTGGCATCTCCTCCAATACGCCATGTGTGTGAAAGCTCTACCTGTGCTAATGGTGTGGGCTGAGGGATTGGACTGTCAGCTGGGAGTGAGGCCTCATTTTTCTACCTGCCTGCTGTCCACAGTTCCAACCCCACGGAACAGCCCCTTTACGCCTTACCCTCTGTACCCCGATCATCTGTCAGCCTGGACCTCAGCTCCCATGATGTAGTGAAAAAGAGAGATGGGGTGTCAGCTCCGGTTGGCTGTGAGTGACAGTTCTACATGCGGGAGCTGGTTAATCTGGTGACGTGGCCACATGGATCGTGTTTGTCTCGCTTGGTTAGCTTACTCACGGTGAAGAAGAGAGCAAATGTTACTTCAGCTTGTTTGAGAATGTTTTAAAAACAAACGTTCATGACTGCCACGGTATGAAAATCATTTCCATCCTAAACGAGCGTTTACTGCGTTTTTGGCCGAAAGAACCAAGAAAACGTCAGGTTGGGGAAGTACTCTATGTTATTAGATCTTTGATCATGATATTCGAGCGCTCTTCTTGCTTTCAGAGTAAATGCTTTCTCTCTGTGTGATGATCTGAACAATTACGCAGTGCTGGAGAGGCAGGTTGCAGATTATTTATTGAATCAAAAATAATTGCATTCTTTCGGAAGTGCTGAGATCTCAAAGGCATTTTCTTGTGGCAGAATCTCACACATACACACACATACGTAATATACTACTGTTCAAGAGTTTCTACTCAGTTTTATTCAGAGTTTTTATTCAGCAGGGGTCAAGTGACAGCAAAGACTTTTATTAAGTTACAAAAAAAAACAGAATACTGAAAAAGAAGCAGCATGTGTTCAAATATGTAAAAAAAAAAAAATTAATAAATTTATATATATATATGTGTGTGTGTGTGTGTAGATAATGCTTTCAAACAATTAATCACATTTAAAATAACGGTTATTGTTTACATAGTACTGTATATGATTGTGTACTGTGTATATTTATTATGTATATATAGACACAAACACATGCATTTATATGTACATATGTACATGAATGTGTATTTAGATATACATAATAAATAAATACAGTACACACTCATATCTTATGTAAACAAAAACTTTTATTTTGAATGTGATTAATTGTTTGATAGCACTATCATATAAACACACACACACACACCCATATATATATATATATATATATATTCACACACACGTTTATTTTTTTATTGTTTGTTTTTGTATACAGTATATTGGAACCCATGCTGCTGCTTTTTCAGCATTCTGTTATTATAAATTTTTGTTATTACCTATAAATTATTGTTATTACCTGTTTTTATATGCATGTAGGTATATATACATATATATATATATATATATATATAGAGTGTTTTTTTTTTCTTAAAATGAAATATGGATAATTTACATTACATAATTGTTTTATTGTATTTTTTAAGCAAAAATCCACCCTAGAGATGTGGAAAGGATGAGAGACTTTTAGAAACTATCTATAACCTTTTGAATAGTAATGCACACATGAGTAGCAGGCACATTATTCATTTATGCAGCCTTCAACATACTTCAACATACCAAAAACAATAATAGCAAAATTTAAAGACATGAAAATAAATAAAGGTAATTTGCTCATTATAAGCTTTTTCATCTCTACATAATACGCACACATTACCAGCATACATGTAAGTTGCTATCTAAACCGCACACATGCTTCTTCATGCACACACCCAGAATCACTCACATATTTACACTGGAAAGATTTAGAAGATGAATAGACATTTTCCTTACCATAAATTCCTGTTGATATGCATGGAAAGGCCTGTAATAGAAAAAAGCAAAAAGTAAGCCAACTCTGAAATTAAATACATATAAAATCACATCAGTTTTGAGCCAATCCAATCAGAAAGGAGAAAACCAGTTAGTCATTGAATGTACAGAGTTCAGAGGAGCAGGCAATGAAATGAACCCAACCTTATAGTTTTCAGCCTTGAGTTGTTGTCTTTTTCCAATTCTTGCTAAGCTTGCATTTTTACAACATGCATGAATTTCATTAAAGTCAACCCCTATGAAACTGTACTACGTGAACTGAAACTTGACGTTTAGAGAATGTCAAATGTTTCATTAATAGCCGGTGGGAATAACTGCTAATGCAAGCTTACACCAAACATCAAATATATATTAAAAGCCTAAAGACACAGGTCATTGCTTTTTACTGAGCAGACGTGTTTGTTTTTATGGATCTCTAGGCTATACCCAAACACCTCAGCTTCAAAGAAGAGGATGAAATGAATGTTTCTTCCTGTCGGGAAGAGCGCTTTTGGAGAGATACTTTGACACATCGTGACACGCAGACATAACATCCATGTAAATCAGTTTGAGTTAACACATATTGCCATATACAATAACAGTGACACCGCCACCTGTAGGCTTCGCCACCTGCTTTTGACACGCACTCAGTGAGAAAGATCCATTTCGATTTACTTCCCCTACTGAGAGACATCAAAAGCAACATTCTGCCTGTCGTCTGATGTTAATCCAATTAATCTGACAGTTAATTAAGGGACAGTCATATTTCAGTATGTCAGGACGCATACAGTAGCTGGAGGAGAGATGGCCTCTGGGAAATGTACATCAGTCTGTAGAATACATCCAGAAATCGTGCACAATTATTCAATTTTTGACTCATTTGAGTTGCGGATTTGGCACATGAAAGTTTCAAAAACATCAACTGGACAAGATAAAAAAAAAAAAAAAAGATATATTTTGGACTGTAGGTTAGATCTGCATATACTGTACATAAGAAATGTAGGTTATAAAGTGAAGTTACTATGTGACACAAAGATGAACTAAACGTACTGAATAAAGTTGGAATACGTTGGCAGTACATAGACTCCTTAACTCAACAATTTTCATTTTGTTTGACACAAAATAAGACGTAAAAAGAAAAATAGTGGAGTCCATGTAAGACTTTTTCAAGATCAATATCAATAATGTCAGTTGGTCTTTTATGGAATAAAAGGAATAAAATAAAGATAAATATTGGTTACACTTTATTTTAACAGTCCACTTTAGATTAGATTAGCGCCTACTACATATAACTACTAATTTTGTAGATTTGGCTCTGGTTTGCTAGCCTCTGCTGATTGTGCATGCACCTTCCCTAATGTCCTCTAAAACCATCGGGAATCACCAGTGAGAAGAAGTCGGTGTTCTGTTGATTTGTGCTAGCCTGTCAGATTTTGTTACCTCCAATGAAAAAGAGTAGGTAGTACAATAAAAAAAAAGGCTACGTATCAAATTATGTTTTATTAATGTCTACAATTAACACAACCCTAATCCTACCCTTACAGTAATGCAAATACAGTAATGGCAGTAAGTGTTATTTTCATGGTTGTGACTAGAAGAAACCAACAATAAATCCTTTTTTACAAGATGTAATTTTTTTACAAGGTACAAGATGTCTACAAACTATGCAAAAAAAAAAATGTATATATATATATAAATTTCTGATTTTTTTTCCCTCAAAGCGTTAAAAATTGCATTTGGTAGATGCACAGATGCTATAGTCACTTAAACTCATGCATCTTCGGAGGTGGAGGTGCGCAGAAATGATAAAAAAATGTCATGCACACCGCCACACGAAATGACATTATGGAATGACATCATAATTGCAGCACACACCCAAGTGAATTTGCGGACATGTGTCGAGTATAAATCAGGCTTCAGAGCAGACTGTGATGGTAGATTTTGGGTTACTAGAGTAAGTTGACATATACTTGCACAATTTTCTATAGTCAGTTTGCAGTATGTTGTGGACTTACATGTATCAGAATAAAGTGTTAGAAGATACTAAGAAGACAGTCTACTAATACTCTAATGACTGCTACTGTAGTTGGCATGTAGTTGCAAAGTTACTTCCTGTTTATCGAAATAAAGAAATGATAGATCGTTTGATTTTTTTTTGTGTAAAATATCCCTTTGTTTTGTAAGACTAAATATTGATCTGACGCAAAGTTGTATAATACAATGAATTAAATGTTTTAAAAGTCTAAAGAATGCAATTTTGGAATTGACTCACGGACCAAGTCAAAAAAACTTTTTTTTTGGAGAAATACTCACTGATTAAGAACAGGTTCGAGAGCCCCTGATTTAGGTTCAATTCTAGAACAGAAGTCTGGAAATTTAGTGAGACACTTCATCTCTCATGTACATTCCTGGCCCCAAGATGTCTCATTTGTTGCCCTGAAATTTTGACTATAATAACAATAAATTGCCCAAACTGCAAAAGTGTCCCTAATCACCCACTACCCTAAAAAAAGAATAAAAATGTGAATAAAGTGATGTTTATTTAGGCGTGTTTGTGTCTCGGAATGCACTGATAAACGATATATAATTTTGTGAACAGGTGCGTGGGAGTTTTTCTACCGTGGAACAAAAAAGCCCAGCGCGACTGAGGGAGAAACAGAGCAACTCCGATATTTATGGCCATATTTTTTAAAAGATTAAAAACTTACCATACTGTAATAGGTCTGGCTCTGCGGCACTTTGCACCAGATGTATTACTCAAGAGCAGGTTTAGAGCTGCAACAACCATCATTTTTCCATACGACCGCGTTCCACGCGCCCTGTTCCACATTCATCATTTTTAGT
Source organism: Enteromius treurensis (assembly GCA_032275025.1). Classification (NCBI taxonomy): domain Eukaryota; kingdom Metazoa; phylum Chordata; class Actinopteri; order Cypriniformes; family Cyprinidae; genus Enteromius; species Enteromius treurensis. Next base: position 12,220,965 of record JAUCMU010000024.1, on the reverse strand, counting down.
ATATTAATAAACAGTAAAGAGGAGATATTTATTCAAAGCTCTCATTTGTCTCCACAAACCAGCTGAATCTGTGCTTTAGTGTAGCATTTATCACAAAAAACAAAGTGTGACCACTGCGTTAATGCAGCATTATGACAAATGCAAATTTCCTTATCATTTCCGTTTGTTTGGATCTAGATTCAAACAGGAGTAACCGAGTGTTAAAAAGGTGTGAATGCAGCGTTTGTTGACGTGGCTCTGACCGGGCGAGACGCTGTTTAATGACACTCCAAAGGCTGCTAATAAGGCTTTGTTTCTAAAATGTTTGAAGTGCTAAAAAAGTAGGTATTTTCCATATCAAATGAGCTTTTGTGCTGCGGAGAGAGCTTTAGCACAAAGCAGACTGTAATTGCAATAATGCTTCGCTAACAGAACATTAGAGGAAAAACAACAACACGAAACAATGGCGATATAATTTCAGGTGACAGCTGTACAAATCAAAGGCAGTTGAGCTTTTAGACGAGGAACAGATGAGACTCCTGCTGAGCTGTGTACCTCTGATTATAAACCATAACTTACTGCTACAATAAAAACATTATGGCCGTACGGCAGATGATGCAGCGTTATCCAGCATACGCGCTTTACCTGACAGCATTCGCAGATTTCCCCTGGTGTTTTGGTGCTTTCTTTCGTGGTTTTGCCAGAGAGGAGGGGCTTTGTTTGGCTGTTTATTATTTTACAGGGTTGTGTCAAAGCACCGCTTGTCAAGATCAATATTTCAGCCGAGTCTTTCACTAAAGCTTTGACCTTTCCAGATGTACATCTCGCTTGGGCTCGAATTCCCTATGATGAGCAGCGGAGGAGGGCCATTTTTAGAGCGCTGCTCGGCTCAACACAATGTAAGCACACTTGCCGGAGTCCCTGCAGGGTTCGATAAAGACATGCTCAAAAAAACATACACACAAACAGCATGTGGAAACTGTCCAATATGCTGGAATGTCATTTTTGAGGTGATATCAGGGCAAGTTCATGTGAACATGAAAGCAAAACTGACCCCGTTTACTTTCTAAATTCATTCATAACGGTCTTAATTCTTAATTATGCTAATAAAATCAAAATGATATGGATAAAGTTAAGCCTAATGCTGCATTTTATTCTCTTTAAATATTTAGTTTCACCCAGAAACTAAATAAAGCACATTTGAAAAGTAACACTGGGGGGGAAGGTTACATTCACAAATGTATTTATTTAGATTCTGAATTTATACTACTAATAATAAGAGGACAACAGATATAACACAAAAAATATATACTTTTATTATGGTTGGTGTTCTATCTTTCCAATACGGATATCATTAGTAATATACATGTCCTTATTTAGATACATTTCAATTTAAATCATAAACGTTTTTGGTAACACTTTACAATAAGGTTCATTAGTCAAGATTAGTTAACAACATTAGTTAACAAACTAAGAATGAATAATACTATAGCATTTATTAATCTTAGTTAATGCAAATTTCAGCATTAACTAATGCATTACTAAATCACAAGTTGTGTTTGTTAAATAATGCATTGTGCATTGACTGCACATTGCAATGCAATGATTGTGTATTTATTTTTTGTATTTATTTATTTTATTATTTACTGTAGTAAATGTATTGTTCGTTGTTTGTTCATGTTAGTTAATACACAAACTAATGCTGACAAATAACACCTTATTGTAAAGTATACCACATTTTAAATATTAAATATAGATTCCAAAAAATGTCAAATAAATAAATACATAAAGTTGCACTGGAATGCATATAAATATTGGAATTTGTGTTACAAGTGTAATCTGTATTGGAAATCTCACCCCAAAGGCAAATGTCCTCAAAAACGTAGCAAATCAGCAAAATTAATTAAACAATTTCCAATTTGATACATTCTAATAATTCCCTGTGTAGCCCTTAGCTACAGATAAACTCATTAGATGATATCCAGCATGTTTGTCCTTTCAGCCTCTGTACTGGCTCAATCGAGCATAAAGTATCATTAGAAAACGCATGTTCTTAAAAGACTTAAGAACATGCACCTCTATTGGCTTTACACAGCCACATATTGACTGAATACTCGATACTAATCAATAATGATAATACTCCTGAATGTATAATTTCTACATTCCTTGCAATTGCGGGTAAAGAGCAGAGAGAGTCCATCTCGGTATTGAACTCTGTGAGCAAAAACACACAGCTGGTGTGTCTGACTAATCATTTCTCTCTGGTGTAGGTGATAACTGCTTCATAGTGCAGCAGGATACACAAAACACTAGTTGATTTAGTTTTGCACAGTTACGCCACTACAACCATGACCAGCAACACTTGTTTATATACATTATACTGGTGCATTTATATCAAAGTACTGCCTTAATTTAGAATGCTGACATTGTTACACCTCTGCAGTGACTTATGATCCTGTGGCTGGATTATTATTTCTGATCGGTCAGTTCATTAGGACCAAATCAGGCGCACAGCCCACTTGCTTTTGCCTGCTTGTTGTGTTTCGCGTTTTATTTGCTTGCAGTAGCATGTTGAAATTGGTCACAAGGGAAACAATTCCACTGCAAATCGCTCTTCTCTAATCAATCATTTCTTCTTGTGTTCTTCAGGTTGTTTATTATGATTATTATTGTTATTTATAAAAGACTCAACCTGCTTTGCTGGAACTCCCACTAGGTTTAAGAGCAGCTCTTAATTGAAGGCATTTCTGTGTGGGTCTGTGTTTACATGTGTCAACAGGACAAAGTTTCTGCATTTCTGTGCTTCTTATGTCATACTGCAGAGTGCTGTAGTGCCATATGCTTTTATATACATATGTGGGTGATCATAGTGGAGATTTTGAATGCTGACTACTACTGTAGTTGATGGGATGAATGAATGACAAAATCTTACAATTAGACTGGTTTAGGAGGATGATTGACAGATTCTTAGGAATATAATTAAATATATCAGCTAATTTACTTAATTTAATAAAATAGACATCATATTTTATTCTTAAAACATGAGCTAGTAATAAACAATACTTCTGGCAATTTTAACATTAATTTCAACATTTACGAATACAATTTTTTCTAATAGATGTTTTATAAATAAAATGCAGTATATATATTAGATGAATATGCAAACTTTAAACACTTAGAAATTAATGTAAATGCTATATATACTCCATGTTCCTATATACATATACTAAAAAAAAAAGTATTTAAAATATAAAAAGATTAATTCATTCTCCATACTAAAAAAAACAAATATACAGTAATAGTAATATACTATAAAAATGCATTGTCCATTATTATTTCATGTTATATAATACAAGTAATATTAACAAACGAGGTTTTTTTTGTAAAGTATTACCAAATCCAGATGAATTGAACTTAGTCAGGATGATTAGTCAAACACCATCACCCCATTGACCCTAGAGGATAAATTCGATGCTCTTTCACCTTCCCTAGTTTATCTTTAACCCCACACCGGCATGTCTTGCTTTAATCAAGTGGACCTCAAGACCTTGATTAGCCGTTTCAGATGTGTTTGATTAGAGATGGAACTAAACTGGTACAGATGAACCTCTGATACAACCTGAAAGCCTTCAAGAGTCTTATTTGCACGCACACCTCCAGGTCATCCTTCTAATTAAGGAAATAGCCACTTTAAGAAGGTAGAATCTCAAAGCAGATCTTAAATCCTTTTATTTAAGTGTATCCATTTAACAAAGCCATTTGGACAGAACGTACCATGACTTGGCCTGGGACACTTGGCATAGCCTAGTTGTGTAGAAACTCTACTGTCATGTGTGGAGGTAGAGCCACTGATTGCTCATAATCATAGAGCTGTTCTCAAGTCTAGCCCGAGCTGAAGCAGTGCATGCGGGTTGCCATGGGAACACAGTGCTAAAAGCACCAGAGCCGAGAAGATGACCCACTGGCCGCAGTCTTATCCTGTATGTTTGCTCAAGGAGCTACTGAGTATAAATCACATGAGAGAGAGATGAACTCGGTCTCACTGAACTTCAACCACACTCATCACAGACACAAACACTAGATTTAAGAAGAAATAAAATAAGTCAATACTCTATAAATAAGTCTTAAAGCAGCCATGCAATACAGACAATTTTGTGTTGCCTGACCTTTAACTTTTTCACTTTTGGAATCAATCTGTTACTCTAAATCTCTCTCTATATACTGTTTTCTAATCCAATATTTATGTATTATTGTAAGAAATACTCATTTAATATGTTCGATAAATACATTTATCACAAAATCGTCTACTTGGCTAGAAAACGTATAAGCAGATGCATGAGGAATCATAATCATTACAGACGCAATTTTATCTTGCAAAATTTCACAGTTATTTGTAGCTATTTATTTGTGAATTTCTTGTTGATTACATCAATACACCAGTAGGTGGCAACCAGAGACTGCTTTTAAAAGTGAGGAATGGGTCATTCTCTCAGCTGATTCATTCACAAAAACGAATCATTTTGAAACAAAACAAAGCAGTCATTGTGCTTGAATTATCTTGATGAGGGGTTAAATAAAGCTGAAATAAAATCTAAAAAATATTAGATGACAGCTTGAACAAAAAATTTTAAATGATAAAAAGCTGACATAAGAAGTTGAAGTGCTACTAAAATAAAGGAAAGCTAAATAAATATTACAATTAATAATATTTAAAGAAATATAAAAAAAATACTACTGGTAAAACTGAAACGAAAATTCCACGGAAATTTAAAAAAAATATATATATAAAATAAAAAAGATAATTCAAAATATTGGAATGAGGACCAGTTCTCGCTATTAACTAGTTGCTCATTAGTGTAAGCAAATTAGCTCAAACAAAGAATCAAATCAGAATCATTTAAGATTCTATAGGGAATTAGTTTTATAGCGGATCATTGAGTCAGTCTGCGATTCACTGAATGAGCTGTATAACATCGTTGTAAAACTGTTACCTTGTATACAAGTTACGTTATAAACACTACTAATATAACTAACAAGATTGTATCAGTTTCACCAGATCAGCCTGAATCTGGAGGTTTGTACTTGTGTTGCCTTTGTGATATGAGATTTCTTTTGTGGTCCTCACTGCAGAAAGGGGCTTCCTGACGTTGCTGATTGGCTGGAAGTCAGTTGTCGTGGAAGTCTTGGGAGAAGCGAGTCGCAATCCGTTTGAAGATTGATGCAGTGCAGTCGGAGACTTGGAGACACGGCAGGCAGAACTTCACTTACACAAGCACTCACGGAAAGAAAAGAAAGTAAAGAATTAAAGAGACTAGACTGGTGGCTAAGCAGCAGCAGGCGTGCACGCTGGAGCATGTGGAACGGCTCTCAAAGAACGCAAAAAGTGGCAAAGAGCATAGTTTTAAAAAAACAGGCTACAAAAGCTGTGGCTAATAGCATACTAAAAGCCTAATTTGAATCTTGTCTTGAGCTTTTAAACTCATCTTCGGAAAGCACTACAAATAACAAATTAAAAAAGTAACGGGGACATTCTAAAACGCTTATCGTGAAAAACGCTTAACGTGGCTTAAAGCACCTAAAACCTTTCTTTGTAATAATTACGAACTACTGTCAAAAGAACGAGCACATATTCGACAGATAAAATGAATAATATCACGTTCAGAGTTTTCTCCCCCATAGAAGTCCATTATAAGGAAACAGCTTAACGTGGCTTAATGTACTTTAACAACGACCGGGAGAA
>JAUCMU010000024.1:12197809-12215146 GCA_032275025.1 Enteromius treurensis | reverse complement strand
ATATATATATATATATACACACACATATACATGTTGGGTGCTATTTGTGAAAAAAAGCAGTGGGGGGATCCTTTTGAAAAAAAATTTCTGTGATAAAAATGATAAATAATCTCATGGTAATCCTGTCTTTTTCATGTGTCATGTCATGAAATTTTCAGCACTGTTTTTAGGAAAATGTATCAACAAAGCTTTTTGAAACTCAGAGTTGGTTAAACCATTGTGTCGTAAAATGATTTGAAGCATTTCAATTGGATCACGTATCGTGAATCATTTTATTCAGAACAGGATTTTAAAGCGTGTTTCACAAATCTTTTGATTCATAACAGGATTTCAAAGTGTGAATCATTTGATTCATTCAAAAGTTAATAATAGCATGTTAAGTGTTAACCCCCACATCCATTGTAAGGAAACAGCTTAGCGTAACATTATTCACATAAACTGAATAAGAGCTTGTTCTTGGTTTCCCTCGTTGATTTTTAAGTGCATTAAGCCACATTAAGTGTTTTTCACGTTAAGCGTTTAAGAATGTCCCAAGTAGCTAACGTTAGAGAGCAATCAGGCTAACAAATTATTTGTGTGTCCACTTAGACCTAGGGATAGGGTTATGGATGGATAGTATAGAGGACATGTACAACTTTATTAAAGCAATAAAACAGTCGTGGTGTTACAAACAATAGGACATTCACTGTCTGCCTTTGGTCCAAGTGAACGTCTTGTGTGTCATAGTATTTTGTGAGGGCTAGATGCTACCTGTCTCAGAGGAAAAACGAGGAGCCTCATAAACTAGAGGTTTCCCTCTTTCTTCTTCGTTTGCAGGGAAGGAGTGGAAAGATAAATAAGGTTTCTTTTCAGCCTGTTACGCTACAACAACTCTTGCTCGATGCTTGCACCATCTTTGTTGTTTACCTGGTTACCGGCATACCGGGGCGGAAATAGGTTTACACAGCAATTTGCGTATTTCCGGTGCAAATTACGGAAGTTCTGAGAAACGTCTATTCCGGCATCAAATCTTCGAAAGCACTTGTTTCATCTGCTGTTGTTTAGAGTATATGATTTCAATTAATAAACGGTAGAGTCCATATATTTCAATACATAAAGAAATTGTATAGCCAGTCTGATCTAATTCAATATTCCAGAAAAAGTGCAGGTCCAGCTAGTGCTATTGATAGACTCCGTCATGGTACATGAGAATAACAGACAGACTCAGGGAAGCATCAGAGAAATCCTAGTGAACAAAGGCCAGTAACTGACAGAGCCACTGGTGCAATGATCTTGATTAACACTCAATCAGCACGTTTATGGCTGACCAACTGCTGCTCCTTCAAGCAGTCTAACAGAAGAGTTCGATATCCTCTCAACAACTGCAAGTGCTTGATTAAAAACGAGTAAACTTTCACAGATAGCCCAGTACCACAACAGTCCATCCAATATGCTAAATGCAGAATAAATAACCAATAAAAAAAAGACAAGTGCTACCTGGCCTCATGTCATAAACGTACCTTGGGGCATTTTTATGGAGACACAAAATACGTACCAATAAGTACATATCAATGCAATTTCCAAAAGACAATGAACACTAGAGGCAGTAAAACCCTGACACCTTTTTATTCTTTTTCAAACAAATGTACAGAGTTTTGATTAACACATTTTTGCACAACTTAAAGAATGATATGTTATGACTTCTAAACAGTAATAATATCCTGGGATATATGAAAGCGGATGCTTTGGAACGTTAGAATCACACATCTCAAGCTTCATATCTATGAGTTTTCATAGATGTTAGGTTTGTTTGGTAGCTCAAGGTAGTATGGAGATGTACTTGAGAGGCGAGGAGCTCCGGTTCGAATGCAGTGTACAGTAACTACGGTTCAACAAAACAGTCAAAACCTGTGTAAAAGCATCAACAAATGCGCTTTTTATATAAGTTTTGCATTTGTTAACACTATTGGGTAAGTTTATGGTTGAATTTGATGTAGGGCATATTTTTAACGTAATAGAGCATTCATTTTTAGCAACAGTACACATATATTTCAATTCTGAACTGCTGCAATATATACCTATATCAGCTTAATAAAACTGTACCAGGGTTCACATAATGAAGCTGTGTTTTAGTGTCACCTTTTTAGTGGATATTTCTCTTTGAAACTGTGCCGGAACGTGCAGTAAGGCACGAAAAACTTTAAAAACGAAAAAAAGATTTATTTTTTTTGAGACCAGGTTGGAAAAGTTCCGTAGCGCAAACACAACAGGAAGAATATACACTAGATACATATCTCTAGTTCTCCAGAAATGCAGAAGGACAAGCATCTCAGATGAGATGTTTAAACCGAAACAATGAGACAGTAAGCAGTTTTCGCAAGTGCACCAACACGTCACTTTAATTCTGTCCACTGCCTGTTGAATTTTACAGTTCAAGCTCCAGTGTGTTGTCAGAAGCGGCCTCCTTTAAAAAATGTATCATAGTGATTGCTTTGTTTGTAGCGGCGGATGAAGGCTGGTCTGCCCGGCTCTGCAGCATGTTTATCAGCACGGCCCTGGAGACGACGCTTCACCCTGACAGGCAGAATAATAGAAGCCATTCTCCTCTATCCGCCGCACAATCTCCCTCTCATTACAAAACGTCCAGATCAATTCCTTTAAAGCCCTGAACTTTACATTGATTAAGATCTTTACTCTGACACGTAGCTAATGGTCTTATTAAATGTTTTATTGTATTCATCATGAGAGCTATGACATTATAAATTGAGGATGGCATTCGAATCAGGGGTTTAAAGGGGAACTGTTAAAATGGGAATAGGGAAGAAAAGAATGGCGTGAGAAAAGTGAGAAATGACTATCTGACATGTGTATCTGCGCATACATCAGCTACTGTAGAGTGTATAACTTAGAAGTATACTCAAACATAGTAATGCCTCACTCGTATTTGGATTCGGTTTATATTTGTAGAGATAAAATATTGCTTACTGCAAAAAATACAATAAATAAATACAGTACCAAAGCAATATTAAAATTAGGAAATGTTCTGGGTACGCTTATGCAGTATGCTTTTATTTTTATATGCAAATTTCTCAAAAACAAATAAACAAACAAAAAATCTACATAGATAGCTAGATAGAGTCAAATCCACTTGGTTACAATGTCATTAATTTACAGTAACAATGAAATTTTTAATATATTTTAAAATAAATTAAAACGGATGCATTTAAAAAAAAAAAAGCATTAAAAATTTATAAAATCAAATTAAATTTAACAAAACAACATTTCAAAAATAAAGAAAAAATGTTTTCATATTTTTTATTTGTTATTTTGTTGAGCAGTCTATTGAGGACTGATGTCCAGTATTTCTCTTAAGTCTTTTTCCAGTCATGTAATTTTCTGGATAGATCAGAGATTAAAACATCACACTATTTCCGTAAAAGAGTGGACATCAAACAGTGCTTTTATTCCACATCCCTAAAGGATTACTGGACAAAGACGAAGAGTGAAACTTACAGGAATTGTGCATTTCAAAAAAAGGAATCTTCTTTATATCTGCAGCAATTTCTTTCAGACGTAACCCAATTTGAAGCATTAAATAAGAATGAAAAGCCTCTTTAACTGACATTAGAGCCCATTCGGTCTATAAATTGATATTTCCTGCATATATTATGATGTAAAGGACAAGAGGCCATCCTTTCTGCGTTCCTTGTCGTGGTTTCTCTCCTGTGCTCTGCTCCCAGTGTAAAACAGCTAATTAAACATTTTCTCCTTTCAATACATCCTTCAGGAGTTCAAAAGCCACATATCAAAGGACGGTTCAAAGGAAATTCAGAGTCAGAAAAGCAAAAGGTGCCAAAATGTTCTGAATTTGGAAGAAAAAAAAAAAGTGGCTGCTGGTTTAGTGCTGTTTCACTAGCATAAGCTGTGAAGGATGTGAATGTCCAACAAATAAAGATGGAATGTTATTTCTGTACCGATATATAAGTGCTGTAAAAATTAGCTTTTTGAGTCAGTGGGTTTGTCCTAATGATTTTAAAATATGAAACGTCTTGAGAAGCGACAGTAAGGTGGCTGAACCTCTCCTAAGATTCCCTGCCTTCTTTTCAAGCTGCTCTATAATTGATTCTCGCAGATGCCTGTATTTTAAAGGCATACTAATGGCTGCAAAAAAAAAACAGTTGTCCTTGACTAATGGGGGGGGACCATAGAATTAAGCAGGGTGAAATTTGTCTCTCTCCTTTTCCACCTTTGACTTTGACTGTATTCCAATCTGAGCAGCTGATTAGAACATTAAGGGGAAAAAAATACACGCAGATTCATATTCCTAATATCCGACGTCTGGTTAATTACACTCTCAACGGGAGGGGGTCATTTCATTACAGCTAATCTGTGGTCACAAAACCAGACTGAAAACACATGATATAAAATATAATATACAAGAACAGATGATGTTTGCTCTGGCGGGTATAAGACGGCAACGAGGGACTGTGGGAGGTTAGTGGGGCGATGGGAAATCAGGAACAGGACACTGGCAGAAAGGTCACGGATATTGTGGCGCTCGGGGAGAAATGGCTGGCCGGCATCTGGGGTGTATTTTTAGATGTACGTCCAGTGCTAATGGAGGACACAGGATTGCTGTCATTGGGGAGCGTTACTCAGGTGCAGTCTAATTGTTCCTGCTCTATCTCTGTGATGCATGTTGGGAAAGAGTGTGAGCAGAGAGGCAAGTAATATTAAGAGTCATATCGCATTTATGAAAGAAAACTAATTAACTTTGTTTTATCTGGGTTATTTGTTTTTCACTATATAATGTATTATTCAATCACCTACTTGCCAAACTAACACAGAGACGTACAAAACTGTGACGCAAACTATGTATTGTTTTCTACCTGAGCATGTTTTTTGATAATGTCTGTGGTCGAGAATGACATGCGCTGCCTTTGGCTGTCAGACACCAGATGACGACATTAGCTATTCTGACTTTCCAGCTAAAAACTTCACAGATTCCACTCGTATAATTCCGCATCTAATTAATGTATCTGCAGTGCGGAGAGATTTTAATATCAGATTTCACTCTGACTCCAAACGTTCTTGAGGGTATTCATTAGATGTTGTTCTTCGCACTTAATCAGGGTTATAAAGGCCATTTTAATTGATCTTTAAAATCTGGAAAAGAGGCTTAAAATTCTGGCTTAGGAGTTGCTGTGAATGGTGAGAGATATCTCAGTCCCTTGCGAACTAACAATTGATATTGTGCATCTGTATTCTTTTTTTCAAATGTGAACCAAAGACCATGGTACAGTACATTTAAAAAAAAACATAACATTGTAGAATGGATTCTTTCATTCAATTTATGTGAATGCTTATGTTTTGCCTAATGGACAGGTAATTATTTAGGTGTTGTTGTCACTATTACTTTAACTTCATGGCATTTCTAAATTCTCATAAAATGTAAAAAGGCATCAAAACACAATGCAGTGTTATTATTGGTAACAAATGCAACATATAATGTTATATTTTCTGTACCTTTATGTAATTAAAACTAAACAAACCGAATTAATATTAATTATATTACATACAATCATACTTGAATTACGTTTCCTGAATCCCTTAATTTAATTATGTAAACCTTTTACTCAGCACATCTGATTTAAGCTGCAAGCTGGGATCAGACAAATCACTTTCTATCTAAATACCAATATATGTAAATATAATGACTGTGTTACATTATTTACATGGTGTACTAATGAGCCTAAAATCATAATGCTAGTGAAAATCACTAGGCACAGTGTAGTGTATACAATACCGGTTAAATTAACTTCAAAGCAGTGTCTTTACCTCTGAGCAAACAGGCTCTTTCCAACATGTCAGCCCACCCTGACCAAAAGCGCCTTTGGGAGCGTGGTGTGTTTGAACAGAAGTGCAGCACATACAGTCTGCGGGAAGATCCACATGATGTGGTTGGCTCTCTCCCGCTATGTAAGCACATAAATCTGCTTGTGCCCTGGAGGTGGGAACCGGCAGCACTAATTGACTGTAGAAAGATTAGGGGTCAGGGCCCCGGTAATATTAACATTAATAAACTTGATCCCTCAAATGAAAGCAATCAGCCGAGGGGGTAGTAAGGTCCTTTTCTGCAGCAATGTGACCCGGTCAGATTACTCTTAGATCCCTGAAAACACATGCATATGTATAGATGCATGCCCTTTTAGATGCTAAATAGAATTACATGTTGTAATAAATAAAAAAGTGAATCATGACAATAATAAACTGCTTTAAAATGAAACCATACACTACATTGCAAAAGGTCAGTAGAAAATATATTTTTTTAATGAATAATCAAGGAACACTTAAAATGAATCAAAATTGAAAGTAAAGGGATTTACAAAATATTTTTATTTTAAATAAATGTTGTTCCCATCATGAAAAATGATTTCTAAAAATTCTGATTTGCCATCACAGTAATAAATAATATTTTAAAATATACGAAACAGAAATTATACTTCAGTTAACAATTAATAACAGTTAGATTAACTTTTAACAATATTACTGTTTTTACTGTATTTTTTTATTAAAAAAATGCAGCTTTGGTGAGCATTAATTCTTAACGTTAAAAAAAAAATATATATATATATATATATATATATACACACACACACACAGTATATATAGGATGTATCAAGCCTATTTTTTTGTATCTTTGTGAGCTAAAATGAAATAAAATGAATAAATATTGCATGACAAAATATTGATTTCAAGGACATATTAAAACAAAGAATATATTTTAATAAGTAATAAAAAATCCTAAGGCCTCAAGTAAAAACAGTTTGAGTATGTCCTGGGTTTTTATATGAGAATGTAATAAAAGACTGTGTACAGAAACCTCAGCTCAGCGAAGTCGCATCCAATATCTCAATCAACCTTGGTGGGTGTTCAAATGTTTTACAACAAAGCATCATCACTAGAAAAGGTCCTTGGCGAGGACGAAGCACGAATGAGCAGGACACACATTAGCCCACCCTGTGGGCAGCCATGGGGCACCTCTACAGAGGCACTGCCACTTTGATCCCAAAGCTCCACTGCTGGCAGGCCCAGAAGAGCCAGATTAGGCTCGAAACGACACAAAGCACGGCGGCTCGCTTTGTTCGCCCTGGCTCAGTAAAATGACACAGAATGCCATGGCGCCCCAAAAAAGTCTCCTCTGAGGTTTCCACTTCTTTTGAGGCAAACTCAGCGTTGTAAAAAGGGGAGATCAAAGGACAGCACAAGTCACTGATAACTATAGCATACAATGACCCACTTCCAGAGTGACACTTTTGTTGCTACAGCGCCCGGTGCCGGGACCCTTTGCTATTAGTCATGCTGTTGCCTCATATTCATACGACCTTTATTTGATTACATTCTTTTTTTTATTCTCCAAGACATTAATTTCACTAAGACGGATTTAGAGTAATGATGACAGAAATATGGTCACGATATTCTAAAGAAGAACTCTGAAGTATCTTCAAGATAAAGGTTGCTCGTTTGGACTGATTGCTAACTGATTACTCTGAACTTTCCATGCAAAATAAGGTTATGTCTGTGGTCTACTACAGGAGAACACTGAGAAATGCAGCTCACTCGTTTGTCATTTACTGAAATTACTATGTTCGTTCATAAGGAAAGGTACATCTAAACCTGTGATTGAGACCATTCTTAAAGAGGAGATTTTACCCACAAGTCTCTGAGTCTTGAGTAGCAACACCTGCCACAGAAAGATCAAAGCTGTTTTCACAGTCTTACTCTTCCCCTTTGACAGTATTATTTTGTGGCAAGCTGTGAACGGGAATAAATGTGAGAGAAGCATGAACTCTCAACCTCTCTACCTTCCCAGTCTGCCTATTTTCTTTTTCCACAGTATAATCATGGAGGGTTTATTTTCCTTACCAATATTCCAATGCTTATAATAATAATAATAATAATAAGTAAAATGTGCAAAACAATCAATTTTATTAGCTTTAACTAACTGCAACAAAAAAACATTGGTTATTTTAGATAACCCACTGTCCCAATCAAGCAGTACAGCACTGCTACATGGTAAAAAAAATGACCGTGATTTTAACGGTAAAAAAGTGTGAAAACACTACAGTAAAAGGCTGTGAAATTATTAATTGTAAATTCCTGTAAAATGTACAGGGAAAACCTGTAAAGATTCCCTGCATTGCATTTCAAATTTTGTTTGAATTTGATGTTTCTTCTTACTTTTTCTTATCAGTTATGTTTATTAGGATTGTATTTTACATGTGATGTTGTTAAATCAATGTTTCACCATGATGGCGGTTAGTGTTTGTGAATTACACTGAGAACCTTCTATATAGTGGTCATATTTAAAAGCTGCTAATAATGGGCTTTGGTTCATTATTTGATTTTCTCATCACCACCTGCGTTTGGTGCTGATCAGTGTATTTCAAAAACAAACTTCAGTACTTTAATAGATTGTTTTATTAACATTATATCAGTTCATGAAATGATGGTATTTAACTGTAACTTAACTTATTTAACTTAAAACCTTAAAAACCTAAAATGTTGTTACCATATTTTTACGGTCAAATTAAGGCAACCACAGCTGCCGTTTTTTTACTGTAAATTTCACAGATTTTTTTTTTCCAGTGTATAGTTGCGTCCCTGGACATAAACTTACTTATTTACTTGCATAGGCATGTATTGTGTTGATGTATGTGAATTTTGCGTGCTTTGGAGTGTGCGCAGTCTCTCTTTATCTCTTTCTCTCTCTATCGCTGTCTTTCCTGGTAGAGCCTGATTGGGCCAGATGCAGGACATTACGTGGCAAGCGGGAGAGTTCAAATGCTGGGAAGCAGAGTGGAGTAAACAGGAGCTGTGTCTCCTGCCCCATACAACTCGTGTGCAGTAGTGTTGCCAAACGGCATTGCAAACGTGTAGTGAAAGTGTTGCATAATCGCTGAGGTGCGCAGCGATTACACTTAATATCAATACACTTAATATCTGTGAGGGTTGGTTGTCAGGGAATCTTGTTTACAACAAAGAACGAATCACTGAACAAATCTGAACCAGTTTTTGTCACTAAGCTGAATCAAAATTTGCACAACTACACCTCTGCAAATGATAAATCAAGTGCAAATTACACGCTACATCAGTCATGTGAATCAATGCGCATGGGCGGAGTTTATAGGAAATATAGGAAATATAAACTGCGCCCATGCGCATTGATTCACATGACTGACGTAGTGTGTAATTTGCACTTGATTTATCATTTGCCATCAGCTTCAGCTTTTGATTCATAAACTGAACAAGCAGTTTAAGCTCTTATTTCATCATTTGAGTCATTCGTTTGATTCATCATTCGAAATGTCAGTTTGAGCATTTGATTCATCATTCGAACATTCAGTTTTATTTTTAATTATGACAATGCTGTACTGGACTGATTATAAAAATGAAATATCAAACCCAATACTTATTTCATTTCTTTTCTGTTATGCTATCCCATTACGGGGAAATAAAATTTCATGTTTTTGATTTATGACTTGAATTTAGTCCCAAAAAAAAAAAATCTGTATTCAGAACAGAATAATAAAACAAAAGCGGATCTGCATTTAAAAACTACTGACCATCCTGTATTTTGTTCTGATGAAGAATAAATAATATAAAAGGCTAAAATAAAGTGTAGTGCTGAAAGAAGCTCAGAGGGAGAAAAAAAAAAAGAGTCCAAGGATAGAGAAAAGAAGAAGGGGTCTCTCCAATCCACATGAAATGCTGTGCAGGCCGGCCCCTGGCAGTGGTCATCATTAAAGTGCTTAATAGACCGTGGCAGGTCCACAACAGTTTCCAGGGAGTGAGGGTCACCTTCAGGGGAGGAAGTGCTTTATCAGACCCTAAGGCCAGCCTGGCATCACATGCTCCTTCACCCTGCCCAGGTGCTCTGGATGGATGTCCACCGGCAGTCAGGTGGAACCGCAGAGCTCGACCTCTACGCCATCAGAAACAGCCAAAAAACATCAAGCAGTGAAGTGATGCAATTTCCCTACAAAAACGCTCCAACCTGCCAAGCATCACTTTCAAAGACTCCAAAAGAACACACATTCCTTTCTATGCTGCTTTCATATTTGATTTCTGTCATTTGCTGTTTGAGCTCGCCTCTTGAGGAAGCATTGATTGGAAAAGAAGTAAAAACGATATGGCTCGAAGCTGATATTTATAGAAGGCTGAAAAGAAATAACTGTATTTAACTTATACATATTTAAAGCTCACTTGTAAAATGAAGCCAATCATTTTGCAAGGGTTACGATCATACAGAATATTACCGACCAAGCCCGTCAGCTCACAGTAACTGTGGAGTGTTTGAGCTTTTGCACTCCAGCAGCCGTCATAAGCCTCCCTGTTGTGCGTGGAGTATTCGTTTTCAGTGTGAATTGTGTGAATTAAATGCCTCGTAGCAATATGTGTGCGGCGTGGGAGAGGCGCGCGCCACAGAGAGACAGGTATTCCATAACCGCTCACAAACCAGCACTCCGCTGCCAAAACAAATTTTGCTTCGGATGACTTTCGCCTGGAGCACAGATTAAGCTTTTGTCAACATCTGTGAAATATCCATGAGTATTAAATATCCATGAGTGAAGATGAATAAAAACAGTAGCTTCAGGAAGCGTGAACCCTGCCTGAATCTTACCACAAAGCTGACTGTCTTATAGCCGGTTATTAAGCCTATTCCCCTCTGAGAAACATAATTATATACCTTCCTTCCTCCAATGCATTTTAAATCACCTTGCATGGCCGATTCATGATTGGCTGGGGCTCCCAGAGTACAGCCTTGTTGCACTTCCAGAGAGGCAGAGAAGTGCCCTGAGCAGTCTCAAAGGACACGGTTTATCTGGGTCTGGATACAGGTGCGTCTCCAAATGAGAAACACTGAAGAGGGAATAAGCTCCCGGACGAGACCCCAAAACGCAGAAGCAAGGGAATGTGATTCAAGGTCGGCCGTGGTAAGCAGCAGCTCGGCACCGCTGATTGATTGGGTATGCAAGAAGCATCTGGCACACAGGAAACAGGAAGGTGACTGGGGGAATCACCAGGTGGTTCCGATGAATTATAGCCACTTTGCCCAGCGCCTTCCCCGTCTCCCAGCCTACATACGTACGGTTATAGAGCGGCATGATCGAGCCGCCGATACCTCGTGGATAAAGAGAGATTTGCGGGAGAACGCCAAATGCGTGTGTGGCATGATTTCAGAACAGCATATCTTTAAAACATCACATTAAAAAACCCTTTTATAGGTGATCGCCATGAATATTGATGACGCATTAATTAACTCCCAAATTTAGCCACACAATTTTCAATTACAGCTAGTGTGAAACTTCATTGATTTAATTACATTTCACGAGAATGAACGTGATGGATTGAGTCAAGTCAAGGCCGATAATAATCTCACATTTACAAAACTATAGAAAGCCGAAGCGACTGGGTCATAAGTACTTGAAAAAGTCTACACGGAGAAAGAGAGAAAAAAAAAGTCATCAGGGAAGCATAATCAGACCACCGTCTGAGAGTTGCACAGTTCGGGCCCATTTTAAGACAATAAGAGAGGACTTTCGGCCAGGCACCCACATGCGTCCCACCGAGTCCCTAATCAGCTCTACTCTGCTGGAGAGAGACCTCAGAGAGCACAGCATACGGAGAGGGACAGGAAAAGCATCACCCCTATCGCTTTGTATATCTCATGCCTCACTAGTCCGTAATCAGTTATGATATAATGATGGTTTGCAAAACACATCAAAATAGAACGCTGTGTAAAAGCATTGTGGGTTAACTAAAAACAAAAATATAGAAAGCAAACATAGAAGACCGTTAACAGCACCTGTGAAGGTTGTAATTCATTGTAAAGTAAATATAGCCTAGAATATCATACTAAAGGAATCAGTTAAATGGATGTCCCATTTGGCCCAATGTTGTCATACAGTTTTGAAATTATGTAAACATATAAAGGCCCCTTTGATAAATCCTCTTAAAGTTTCATACTAATTTACTGTACTTCACAGTGTTTTTCTTGCAAAGCGAGCCCTGTTTTCACAAAATTACTTCTTGATTGAAAATTATGCACAATAAAACACTGCTCCGCCAAGTGACATTTACCTTAAATTGAATTGCTATACATGTTTTCTTTTTTACAAATAATGTTTGAAGGCTTATCTATCTATATATCTATCTGCTTTTATGAAAAGTAACAAAAATGTAGGCGTAGCTAAATGTTTCCAGGACAGATTCAATGTGACCCTTAAAATAACAAATAAATAAACAAATAAATTAAAATAATAATAATAGTCAAGGCATAAAAAAGCCATACTATTTTACTAATCTGGGTGAAAAAAAACAACTTTTTATTTATCAATTTATTTAAATGTTAAAATAGAGGGCTATCAGCATTTCAAACAATCTCTACACGACCACTTCCACTTATACAGTACAGTACATTAGCTACAGCACCATAGCTACTACATTTAAAATACAAAGAAACACATTAAACAAAAGCAGAAAAAAGAAGGCAAATCAACACCTCGCTGTCCGACTGCACTTGCATCATTAGGTAAAGACAGCACAAACTGTGTATCCCAGAAGGCCATGTGATACCTCAGACCCTAACTCTGGTCAATGGCACGCAGAGAACGGCCTGCGACGTTCAGCTCATTTATTACAAGAGGTTACATGCAGTAAGATGCCTATATGTCTTTCTCTGCACGACTTCCTGGCCACATTTATAAGCTAATATAACCACTGGACATTTGATGGTTTTACGCTTCATGGATCACAGGTTTTATTACAGAAATATGTCACGGATGTTTCTATACTCTGATCTGTGCATAGTGAAAACTTAACATGGGAAATGACCTTCCTTCCTTGAAGAGGGAACACTGTACATTGTGTTCGTGTACTTGTCTCATTAATTAGTAAACATTATGCAACAAATTATGTGCAAATAGAAAAGAGATCTGAAACTTCACTTCAAGACGTGCTTAGACCAAACAACTTACATTTGCATTTACAATCTCAGGTCACCGCCTGACAGCGAGACAAATGGTTAACCTGTCAAACTACACCAAGAACCCATCAGCAGGGCACTAGATGACAGATTAATGGAAATGTGCCATATAATTTTTAATTACCTCTAAAGAGCAGGAGCACGGATTCACTTCAAGGGCTGTCAGTCTGTTAACGAGCAGAGAGCCAAAAAAGACCAATATCTATAATCTCGGATCTATTCTGAGCTCAATGTCACATATTAGAATCTCATTACATGCCAAAATAACTGGTACATGGCTCACCATTTTATGAGGGAGTCACAGAGGACATAAATATAACATTACAACCATCTTAGAGGCCAGATCAACCTAAAAAAGGAAATACAGACACCCTCGAGCGATGATAGCTGATTTCATTTTTACAATGGCTTCATCTGTTATTCACATACAGTCCAAAAGTTGCTATGTTACTTATGCTGTTCTCTTTGTCTGAATATATCAAACTCTGCTGTAGAAGAAAATGCTGCTTCATGCTTCGGGCAGGCTTTGAGGTCAATGGCAGACACGCAAGAAAACATTTAGTATATTTGACTAAATATTAAATTAAAATTAGGGTGTTGTTTACATATAAGTGTAAATTAAAAAGCAACAATCAATCAAAAATGTGTTTTAAGATTTTTTAAATTTTTTTTTATAAATGTGTATATTTATTTAGCAGAGATGAATTAAAAAGAAGTCCTTTTCCGTCACTGAATAAAGAAAATTAAAAATGTAAAAAGTTTGCATGATACAAACTTGTAATTCCTACTTTTTTTCCTCAGAACTGTAAGATATAAACTGACATAATATTCTGACATAATATAAAATTGCAATTGCAAGTTATAAAGTCAGAATTGTGCAATGTAAATTCAGAGAAAAGTCTTTTTTCTCCTAAAAATTGGACCTTATAACTCAGTTACAAATTTATATCTCACAAAACTGATTTTTTTTAAAAAGCCTTTTTATTTTATTAAATGGGCTTCCATATTAAATTGATCAATGGTGACAGTAAAATGTTAAAAATGTATACTACGTTGCAAAAGAAACTATGCATGTTGCAATGTTTCAAAGAAAAAAAAACATTTTCTTTGTATACTGTTGTTTGCTGAATGATATAGACTGAGAAATATATCATTTAAAAGATCCTGACAAGAAACCCCTTTAACAGAGTTTTATACTTTTTGTTTGTATATTTTCCTGAGGGTAGGATTGACTATAGTTTAAATACTAGTTTGAACTACTGTAAATAATGCATACCTTGTAGCTTGCCATACAGTTTCAAAGTAGCTTCCCCAATACCGCATGAGTCATATGAAGTACGTTTACAGCACATTTATGGTGCTTTTTGGAGCTTGACAGCCTATTCTTCAAATATTTCCCTTTTGTGTCCCACAGAGTCAAGTAGCATATGCAGGTTTGGAATAACATAAGGGTGAGCAAATAACAAAAGAACTTTCATTTTTAGGCAACCTATTCCTCTGCCACATTAAACTTGAAGAAAACTTTGTGTCTAATCCCTATGCATGACCAGAGAAAACCAAGTTAAAGCTATGAAATCTATTCTATGAATACACAAGCGATATATGAGGATGGATTGTGGTGACTCTCTTGGTATTCATGGTTGTATATGGGGCTGATCTACCTTCATCTTCTGCATTAGGGTTCGCCGCGTCTCTCATAACTACGGCTGAAATGCGACGAGGCTCCCTCATGAATGTGAGAGCAGACCTTGTTTTGTGCCCGACTGAAGCTGCAAGCCAATCAATGGCATGCAGGCGTAGTGAAGACCTTCTCGTTAGAAGTGACCTTGAGAGATGGTAATGCCACTAAACCTGGTGATGTGCTGGGACGGTGAGTGTGATTAAAGAATCACGGGCTTAAACATCACTTACTTCGAAATGAAAGTGTTCAGTCTCTTTGCCCGGAGGGAAAAAGCAGCAAACACAAAAGTAGCACTGCTGTCTATGGGAGAGTTAACACTCATAAACAAATGTACGCTGTGTGTACAGAATTAACATTCACCATACATGTATAATTTGCATAACGCCGGTATATATTATGTGCAAATCCTATTTAAATGTCAAAGGATTTCGTTTGCTTTGTTTTCAATACACGAAAGCTATATACAGAGATCCCCCTAAACATGAGAGATCCTCCTGCCTCTTGCAGGAAGAGAGAAAAACAGCACTATTTAAAATTAGATATAAAAATGATATAAATATTGACATTATTTTTGGAAATGTGCTGAAAATGCTGCAAGCGGGGGGGGTGGGGGGGGGAGTGTCAATGTTGAGTAATCTAGCCATATGGCAGATTTCGTTTTTAATTTTTTTTTCCCATGTGATGCTCAAATGCGTTGAGATCCCATATCAAGGGAAAACTGTTGAAGAGTTACATGATAAAAACCTTGTAATGTGATTAAACCTAATTTGGTACATCATTGCTTTACCAAAAAAAAAAAAAACGTAGGTACTTTATCGCTCCAGTGTCTCTCAAGAACCGAACAAAGACCAGGTTATTTCCCCCTCTGCAAAACTACCAAAGACCCCATTCCTCTGTCCACGTTTCTGTCAACACTGGCAAAAATGGCAGCCGGCCATAGAAATCACTCAGCACACCTGTCAGCATTACCCTCCAAAAAATAATTTGCTCAAAACTATAACAAGCCGTTATAATTAGCTGAGGGTTATTAAATATGTCCAACGCTGGATATCTGGACTACAAAGGAAATCTAATAAGATGTACCGGTGCATTTTTTCCTCTCCTTTCTCTGAGTCAGCGGCTGTGGTAGGCATAAATTAATGTGCATATGGAGAGCGATGTCACAGGATGTGAGGCAACCACTGAGACCTTTAGCAGCTCTGCGGGAAAGCAATCTGTGTGAGTCTGGAGGTGCAAATATACCACGGACACCTGTTTTTATACACATAGTGCTAGCGTGGATGGCACTCACCTCTGCGAAACAGCTAAAAAGTTCACAGGTGTGTGTTAGTCCAAATTACTGCCATAATCAACATTTAGATTTACACATCCAGTCAAAAGTCTGGACACACCTGCTCATCCAGCGTTATTATAGCAAAGAGTGAGCACATTCAGAATAATAATCAAGTTCACTAATATTTAAATATATTGTATTAGATTGCGGATATTAAATCCAATTTAAAAATTATAACAATAAATTATTATTATCGTTGTGGTTTATACCACAGTATACCAATAGTATTATTATTATTAAAAGGTTTGTCTAATACCTAACTAATAATAATAATAATATATATATTAGGGATGTAATGATGCGCGTAATCGCATTGAACCGTTCGGTACGAGGCTTTCGGTTCGTTACGCATACAAACGATTTAGAGAAAAAAGAAAGAGAATAAACTTTAAAATATAATGTTTTCAGTGCTACGCTTAACAAGGCAGTGCAAACGACGGGACAGGGAACCCGCTGAAGATTTTTGTGAACTGTTACACTCATAATATATATATATATATATATATATATATTATATTTATGTATGTTTATATATATATAAAAACTAAAAAAAAACTAAAACTGCTCAGTCATATATGATCGCACATATAAGAGTATAAATTTTGGTCACATATTATTGTAGAACAGTTTGTGCTGATTACAAGAAAAATACAGATTGGTCAACAAAATGTTCCTAGTAGCTGAAAAGAGACAAATATCAGAGCATGTCAAAACATCTCAAGGGGCCCAAAATCACCTTGGACTCCAGAGGGTTAAAATTCAAAACTGCTTAGTAGGTAGCCAATGGGCCTGTTTCACTTGATGCAAAGGTTAGTTTTTGTGATTAAAATAAATGTAAAATATTACCCCAAATCCATCTTCCTGTGTGTGTCAAATGTGTCAGACTAGCCAGTACAGCGAAAGCAATTTGTATTAAGCTACATGTGTCAGCAACGATGGAAGACGTTACAAAGAAGATGGCCTCAGGAGATTTTTGAAACCACCGAAAATGAAGGAAAGTCAGCTTGTGTGGATGTATTTCTTTTGTGCGCCTGTGTTATAACTTTTTGCCCCGTATGAGAAAAATTTTTTTGATTTTAACTTTGTCGAGCTGGGATCAGGCTCGGACATAAATATCTTAAGGCCTGTCGGACGTGGGCCTGGCTCGGACAGAAAAATGCGGCCTGATCCCCACTCTAGTGTGTGTTTATGAAGCAATAAATTAACAAACAACATCAAGATTTACATTTACATTTACATTTACATTTATTCATTTAGCAGACGCTTTTATCCAAAGCGACTTACAGGTGGGGAAAA
>JAUCMU010000024.1:12164215-12191704 GCA_032275025.1 Enteromius treurensis | reverse complement strand
AAAAAATATATATATATATATATATATATATAATAACTGCTAATTACTATATTATAAATAAATCTTTGTTATGAGGAAAGTCACATAACTTTTTTCATTCTCATACAGCAATTTATTTTACTTTTAGTCCCTTAATTGTAATAATTTTAAAATATTCAAATAAATGCAGCCTAAGTGAGCATTAGAGCCATTATCAAAACCATTTAAAGTCTTACCAACCCCAAACTTTTGAACGGTAGAGTAGCTAAATAGCAAGTGTTTTTCATTCTTCTACCATTGATTTAGGTGCTTCAGGCTTAAAAAAAGTCTGACAATTAACACCCTAGTTAATCACAAAGTGTGAATGCTTTATCAGCAACACTGTCTGCTATGTGGTTCTATTCTCTTTCTGTTCTTCACAACTGTTATCAAGTCTTCTCTCATTAACACACAAAACCTCTACTGCTTCCCCGAGCTCTCGCTGTCCCAAAATACCCCAGCAAGTACGGTGCAGTTAATGTCTCTTGGCTCTCATACATATTGACAGAACACTAGAGCAAAACTCCTCCCACCCCGGCCGTTCAGACAGTTTTATTATGTTGACTGATTTTGCGATCTGTACTCACCCGTCCCTTTCATTTTACCACAGCACCGCCCATATGAGCAACTATGGCTAACAGTGCACATAAGCAGAGGCCTTTGCGGCGGCAATTTTTTTTTATCTAGTCATCCGATCGAGACAAGGGCCACCGTAAATTATTGGTTCTCAGCGCCGTAGAGCATTTTGTGGCTTCATGGGTGCATGGCAAATGCACTTCGCCAGAGCCACAGTTCCCACTATTCCCCATGCTAGCGTTCTGGAGCGCGGTTAGCTCTGCTGATGTCCTCAGACCAGGCCGCGGTCACACGTGGCTCCAACGGGCCTCCAGGGGAACGTGACAGATTGCTCACTCGGTCGCAGAAACGAGCCGAGTACAGGAGTGGGAGTGTGTATCTGGGGTTCACATGGGAGCCGTGTGACCGGATGTGCTGGATTTAAATCACATTCTCTCAGATACACACAACAGCACGCTTCTTTTACAACACAAAACTACTAAAAGTAGAATAAGTAGAATAATAAGAGATTGGCATTATATAGATATGGTTTGAGGTAGTTAAGTCAAAAACTACAGCGAGAGAATAATTAAATAAAAATAGTATATATATATATAAAATAAAATACATATACATAAATGAAAAAAATAAAATATTAAATTGACTAAAATGTAAAACTAAAATAAAATCCAATACTAATAAATACGACAAACTCATAATTTAAAAAATAAATAAAAATTTAAATTATAAAAATAAAAGCAAAACTACATAATGCTAAGCTGCACTGAAATCTTATAATCAAACTCGTCCTTGCTCTCAAACCCTCACCAGGTTTATTCCAGATTTATGTGGAACAGAGCAGAAACAGCAACACCCCGACAGAGATGAAGAGTGAGAGTCCTCCATCTCTTGCTCCTGGTCCAAGAAGTGTTAAACCACATTGTGGAGGTTAACCACCTTGGCTGTAAGAGCTTGTCATTTCTGAAGATGAAGCTCATCCTTTATTCAGCTTCACGGAGCAAACACAGGAGTCATGCTAAACTAATGTGCCCTAAGCTATCGCTTCCAGTAAAACATTACTCATCCCAATCTGCAGGAGTGTTTGTTGGCAAGCGACAAGCGCATCGATGCTTACCTTCTAACCTTTCCCGCAGATAACACACCTGTCTGAAGATATTCAGGGTGATACAAATGGTATGAATGAACGACAGAGAAAACAAGCATTCAGTTCAGCATATGGTGTTAAGAAACAAAACATTACTACAGTGAAACACTACTACTAGCAGTAATAATGTTAGTAGAGTTTCACTGTAATTCACAAAATTATGTTAAGACTCTTTTAACAGTTACCCAAATTCAACAATGCTTTCAGGAATGAAGTGAGGGTCCTCGTACTAGCATTTCAGCACTGGATTCCTCCTGTCTAAAAATATGTTCACAGGTCCCTATCGCTTGAGATAATCAAGGGGAATTTGTCTGCGCAGCACATGTGGGCCGCAGCACACGTTCAGATCTCTCTCCGCCTCGGGGGCTGTCTTTGGGCTCTCAAGAACAGGGATTAGCTTGAGAGCTCATCCAATTCCCATCTTTTGTTGCACGTTTATATATATATATATATTTTTTTTTCCCTCATGTCTGAAATCCCCTTGCAATTCCCCAACATCCCACTAGGAGAACCGTTCCTTTTCTAGAAAAATCCACTACTCTTCTTATCTAAGTGACGGATTCTCCAATGAGTTTAGCACTAATCTACCAGGCAAGTGGTCTGGAACCTCTGCTATAAATCAGCCACTGACATAGACCATAAAAACAGGGGAATTTTTATAATTTCGACTAACACTAAATGTGCGCATACACTAAAGCACTCGAGCATAGCGGCTAGCGAAACTCTCCGGACAGGCATCAGTCAATCAAAACGGGCAGCGATAATCTGTGGCAGCTGTCTAAACATGTCCCACCGAACTGGACTTGCTTTAAAGTAAAAGCAAAGCACTGTTTCACATCAATATGTGAATTATTGAATAAACAAATAGAGAATGAGAAGCTAAATGCGTATGTGGAATGTGCAAGTAAGAGAGCGGGTACTGTAACGGGAAAGAAATATAGAGGGAAGGATGCACGGCCCCCTTCCTGGCTTCTCCTGTTCTACCTAATGAGGCCTGTAAGAATCTCTGGGCTGTGGCTTTGGGAGTAAATATACATCCCAAACCCCCCAGACTCATTCATGACCTTCTAGGTGGGTTGCAGCGGTGAAGGTCTGTGTACACCATAAGATATAACAGAGTAAACAGAATCGCTAATTAGCACGTAACTCCCAGTCACTTGTGGCAGGCACGCGCATTTCTCGCCACCAGAATTCGTGCAACCTTAACCACGCCATTCCATCCTTGTAATGATGATGACGCCAGACCTCTCCATCCTAACGGTGAGATTAAAGCGGTTCATCAAGTGCCGAAGTTAGCGATTTGTCCCGTAAAGACTGTCTCATCATGGCTAATTGTGAGAGATCCTCTCAGGGGCCTCTGCTGGTCTGGATGGAGGAGCCGATTGGTCTGTCTCGCGCACGGCCCCTCTGGTTGTGGCCACCATGGATTAAAGCAGATCCATAACTCATGCGCACCAGATGGTGGAGATAGGGTCAGCAGCTGGAACAGCGCACAATCAGACTCTACGTCTTCCCGGTCCAAAGCTGCTGGTCTTTAGCCAGCTTCATTAAAGCCTGAGGTCGTCTGGTAATTTACAGAGCTGAGAAACAGTCTGAACACAGTGGCAATATGGAAAATATGAGCCTTATCCAATCCAGCTGTTTCAATGGCTGTGAGACATGAAGTGAGTGTGGTTCTTTAAAAGCTAGCAGGCAAACTAACGCCTTTGTTATGACTTACTAAGAATAAAAAATCCATTTCCTTCCAAGTTCCAGTTGGCATTAATTGACCCTGACACTGGAATATACATGCAAAAGCAAACCAAACTGAATAAATGCACTCAAAATACAGCAATGCAACTAAAATTACTTCTGATCCATGTCTCTCAGCAATAATTAGGATGTCACCAAAAAATGAGCATCATGATGATAATCAACAGACTTGAATTAAAACATACTCCGCAATAAACAACGCACTACAATTGTTTTAGGTATTGCAATCATAGTCACTGGACTACTGATTAAGAAAAAGTATGGCTGGGACTTATTGCTAACATTTGATTATCGGTTGATTACTGAATGTTTGCAGATCCACTGAATGTGAGTTTGAGGTCATTTAAGGTAAAAGGAGATTGGGTTTTATGCTGATTTAATTATTGATATACGTCACCAAAGAGTATTGTGCCATTTCACCAGAAGACACTGAGATTTGAAAGAATGTTAAAAATAATAAATGACACATGCTTGATGACTTATTCACTATAAGATCAGTAACATGCATTTATAAAATAGAAGCAAAGAATATGAAATGATGAAATATGTAAGGACATTTAAAAAAAATATTTTCACAAAGCATGTAAAATTGCCCAAGTGTGAATTACAGTACGTTCAACATCTGCCTTTAGATCTGCTTCATGTTACAAAATGTAAGAATCTATGCCGTAACAACAACAAGAGCAATTGTTAGTCACCGAGGGGGGCACGGCACGGCCCTTGTGGAAATGTTGCCTGTTTGTGTCTTTATCTGAATTTTTTCCTCTGGACCCGCTGAAAGGCTGTGTTGCAACCATCTAACGATCGGCAAGCAATGTGCAAAGGGAGTGTGCAAAGGGAGTGTGTCTTATAGCAACATCGCTATTGTACAATCATCTTCAAACGTGTTATACTGACTTTAGGATTCCAAAACAAGGCCTCGAAAGCATCAACCGAGTCACAGAAATTCTTGTCTGAAGTGGACTGTTTGTAAAGTCTTCAAGGCTTTTCTACTCACCACAGATCTCAAAGTATTGTCCTTCATCAGCTTGAGGGAGTATTTGTAGCAAGATTCAAGGTCATCTCTTTGGGACTGGCCCACGTTTCCTCTGGCGATTGGGCCAACGGTATGGATCACATCTAAAAGAAGAAAAAAAGCAGAGTGGTTTATGTCTCTACTATGTCAAAAACTTAAAGCTCCGTGTGTATAATTCGTAATGTACATTTTTAATTAAAACTGTGACACTGCTTAACACCAGGACAAATCCCACATGACAAACAACAACAAAACAAAGCTCCCTGTCAGATCTTCAAAGGCAAGTCATACATGAGAATGACAAATAGAACTGTTTCAGAACTGCCGAGGATCATGGGAACGCACCCGCACATTCCCAATTCAACTGGGTACAAAACAGCTTACTTTTCTGCAACGCTATCACGCTACAAAAACAAGAGTCAACCAACAATGACAAGAAGCAACAATGGAACAAAAGGGCTGATTTGAACAAGCCAAAAAACTGTCCAAAATCAAGTACATTTATTCAGTTAATGAAATGGAAGAGCAGATAGAAAATCAATTACTCCATCCTTTTATCCTATCTATTCATACATTCATATCTGCACGTAGCCGCCCTCCTGCTGCTTGTGCATAGTAATGTGTTGGTTGTCAGTCAGCGTGAGGCTGGTCTGAGGCGAGAAGGCTGAGGGAAGTGGGCTGGTTTAATTAAATCATTGCCGTGATGACAGGGGAGTTAAGGAAGCTGCACACGAGTCTGAGAGGGGAAATTATGTAGCCCTTCCTGTCTGACTCCTCCAGGGCCTGGAAGGTGGGCGGCAGTGGGCAATTAATAACAATAAACAGGTCGCAATGCAAGGCCTGTAGATGCTGCCTTTGTGGCCCTCGCTTCTTTCACAGTCAGCATTTTACAGCAACTTCACAGAAAACTCTTTCTATCACCGACATTTCTAAATGGGAAAACATGGAAATATTAATGGTTTTGGTTAGGTACCACCACAGTGATATTTTGACAGCTGCTGATTCTCTTCTTGCTGTGTCACACTGATTAGCCCCGCCCATACTGAAATCTCATTGGTCCAATGTCTGGTCAGCACACTACTTTAGCTCCAGCTCTCAAAATACAGTACTGGAAGTAGTTTGTGAACACAACAGTGCATAATAAAATACAACAAGTAACTAATGTGGTACATTCCAGAATTCTGAGTCCTCTATCAATATCTATAGCCTAATTTAAATCACAGATGGAAAGTCTTAAAAGATGTATATGTGAGCGTACAGTAATTACCTGCTATCGTAATAGCCAGATCTTCTTTTCTTAGCTTTGAGAAAAAGATGCAAATGGAGAAGGACATTCAAAGAGCTTAAAATATCCTGCTTATTTAGACCTTATCTAAACATAAATGTGTTTTTTTTTTTACACAGTTAACGAAACCGAAGATCAGCTGTTAATGCTGTCATGGTGAATGCTCAGAGACTGTCACATGTATAAATCTGTTCAGCTCAAGTCTGGGTGCAGAAAGGATCTGGAACGAGGAGCGTGTTTGCATTATTCAGGCAAAGATTTCTATCTTTAGTGGTTGGGCAAATGTGAGCTGGGAGTGTGAGGAGGGAGTCTGAGTGCTTTTCTCATTACATAATCCTGTTCTTTATGAATAAAAGCTCGGTCAATTATTGATGTGTTCTCACCAGTTGTCATTTGTACCCACCAATGACAAGCCGCCTTTTCAGGGTGTACACAGACAGACACATTTCAATAGCTTCTCGCACTCTCTCGCTCTCTTAAAATAGGACATTTCTAAGGTGGACATAATACTGACAGTGTTATGGAAGACACACATAATGCTTATGCAAATTGGAATAGAAACATATTCACTCGGTCACCTTAAAGCACAAAATTCACAAACCTCACTTAATGGCCTATTAAAGATTAATAAAATACATGCTTTTAATTTGACATCCCTTGCAATGCAGTATTTGCATCATTGATTATCTACTACAGAAAATCTCAGTATGAAATAGAGGTCGTTTGGGAACTCCCCCGAGAGAAAAATCAAGACATTTCATTTATTTTTCTTCACTCGGAACAGCCTACTGTGTATTATTTTGAGGCTTACAACACTTATATCAGATAATGACAATGAGACAAGACAATACTCGCAGCGGTGATCTCTAGGGTCATGGCTACATCAGCAGTGTTGCTTAAACAGCATGTTTCCCCAGGATATGTGTGTGTGTTCTGGCCGTTAGTGTGGTCCCTTAATGAGGCTGTAACTATATGAAATATCATCTCTCCCCATACCAGCAGGACCCGGCTAGCATGATAGGACCATAATGTAGCCTGTGCCCAGTTGTTTCCTATGCATAATACATGAACCTCCGGACCACTAGAGCAACAACTCTTCAATTAGAGGATGGAGGACCAGAACAGACCATTTATAAATTCATGAAACTAAAGTTATAGTCGTACAATGTGTGCATGATATCTCCACATGTATAAATAATCAAGAGGTTGTTGCTGTTTTTGTTTTCTTTCATTCAAAACAAGAAAGTGCATACTTGTTCTCTTGGAAGCCCATCAGGTGAAACAAAAACGGAGCGTACATAAGCAAAAATAAATTACATATATATACAATTTATGTTTGCTTATGTGCGCGCCATTTTTCTTTTACAACAAGTATGCACTATCTTTAAAAAAAAAGGGGGGGGGGGGGAATGCAACATACACAACTCATGGCAAGAAGCTAGGGGATCAAAAAGCTTTTTTTTTTGTCCTTTTACAATACAAAAAATTAAACATAAAACCTAAAAGCACTGTACTGATTTATCATTAACATTCATCTACTTGTGTGTAAAACAAGGCTGAAATAACATAAAAAAACTATTGGCTTGACTATGCGATTAGACAATGCTGAGATGAAAACAATCATTACTTTTACTTATGCATGAATAAGGGCATGTTGACAAAAGATTATCATTATTCTTGCTTGGCTAGCTTCAGAATGAATAAATGCAAATGTGCACTAAGAAGACGCTTTTATGATGGCCTGTTTCTATTCTATGCATTCACCTGGCAAACAAACAGCACCCAGGAGAATATGTATGTTTGGTGGAGACATTAAAAACAACAACAACAACAATGATTGACAAGTGATGTTTCCCTTCATATCCCAGAAGATTTTCACTCCTAACAATCTCAGCTCTCTCAGCCGGGTAGAGGATCACTGGTTCATAGAGCTCTAAGAAGGCGCATGCGAATACAGATGCAATTAGAGAAGTGCATGGGGCAAATTAGACCCTTTCACACAAGCAAAGGGAATTATCATGGTTGGAAAAGTACGCTATTGTGCAAACCGTTGTGGAGCATTTGAAAAAGGGACAATCCAAATGAGCAAAGGCATGGACAGTTCAACCTCTGAATTGTATTTATGTATGAGTTCAGGGTTACTGGCTGGTCATAGACTGTGCTTTAGTAAGAAAGTCCACTATGCCCTGGAGATAAACCGGCACTCATAACCCGTAGCTGATGAGCTTCCCCGTCTACCTTTTTTTCCTCAAGCATTTCCATTTAACTTATCTACTGTAATTTCCCACCTGAGGCACTGAGGTGGTTGTATAATTCACCTCATAAAGATATTTAGTCAGCCAGACTGACCAGCACTCACCGGTGAGGATGGGGGGAAAGAGCCATTATTCTGAGCGATACCTGCGATTGTTTCTTTCCAGTTCTGTTTGTGGGAAGTGTTTTCTCACTATGGTGTTTCAAGTGCTGACCGCTGAATGAACCCCGTGAAGATTCACGTTTAACAGTGATTGCAGCATGACTGGCCTTTAACAATTGCTATGTTTCCATGAACTGCAATAGTCTGGTGTTTGGCTTTATTAAAGGTTTAATATTTACATAGTGCTGTCAAAATCTGCATTTGAATGCAGGTGATCATTTTTTCCAGTTTAACAGCATTAAAATAGTGAACACAGGGGCGGACAACTGCTGCTACTGTCTCTTTTTTCTAGACAACAACATCAAACATGAGTCAAATGATTGCGGAAACATTACAGGAGACGAGGCAGCTTCAGTACAGTACAACACTGCTAGAACCGCTGTCATATAAGATGTTGTCAGACCATATGTCAGTGAAAAATTCATTTTCCTGTCCTGTCAGTCGAGTGCTCATAGCACAGTGTGTTTATCATTTCATATTAAAGCGTGCATGAAACCATGAGCATGCGTGTCAGATCCCGTTCAGCAGCGGCAGCTCTTAAAGTTACAGCAGCAAAATAACCTAATAACCCAGAACAAAAGAAAAAAAAGAAGAAATCAATAACCAAATCCAAATAATGTTTTGCTTGGATGGAACAGCAGCTCACTGGTTATGTCTCTATTTGTGTCTCTGTTTCTACAGTAACTGTCTTCTACTGTAACTAGGAATAACACAAGCTTCAGTCTAGATCTACCCCTTAAATGATCTGAGAACACCTGACAAGAGATGACCAAATTTTGCCATAAGTTATTAAGAAATAAATAATAGTTTTTACACAAGTAAAATTTGCCTGAACTGAAATCGGATAACTTTTGTAGCTTTTAAGGATTCATTTATATTTCATTTGAATAAAGTTATCAAACACTTAATTCTAATTTTTGCATGTCCTACTTGCTGAAGGGCACAGGTAAATATGATATTATTGCAATGGGTTTAAATTGCATTAGAAGAGAGATATTATAATTAGATAAATTAGAAGTTATTTTTTTTTAATTCTAATAAGAATTATTATTTATTTATTTTCAATTTAACTATGTTATGTAATAGTATGCAATGATCATAAGTAATAACATGATTTTTAGTTTGAAATAAATGCTGCTCCTTAGAACTTTCTTCTATTCATCAAAGAATCCCAACAATAATCAAAAAATTATGTTTGAGCATCAAAAATAGCATATGAGTATGATTTCTGTGATACTGAAAACTAGAGTAACGGTTCCTCAAAAGTCAGCAAAGAAAACATAGTTCACGCAATCCCAATGTGAAAGAAATGCTAATGTAAAACAGTTGTTGAAGTGTTGATTTTATACTGATTATTGAAGTCTGTGTAACCATAACAATTCTTAATATCGTCTTGCACGTCTGTGGTCTACATGTGCCGACCACAAATCGATGCGCACAGATAATGCAACTTGTAACGTGGAACCATGCATATTAATACCGAATAATAAAGGTGCATGCAACTATTGTTCAGGCTTCCCTGTCCACACATTAGCTTTAGCGTAAAATAAACGCCGTTGTTTGGATTGGACTAAAGCGTTCAAACATCCACCATAGCTTAATCATGCAAATGAACACGCTTCACTTCTAACATCTTTTGTGTAAAGGGGGCATACCTCCTTTTTTCTCAGCTCTGTTATTATACGCTGTTCTTTAGCCAGGCAGAATTTCATTTGCATAGATTTCAACACCCAAATAGCTGGTAATAAATAAATAATTGAGCAAAGAAAAAAAAAAAGACAGACACATGCAGAGCAACTCTGTCGTCTCAAGCTTGTCAAAGCTTGAAAGAAGTGAGAATGGAAAGGAGGGGAAATCATCTCTCGGTACGGCCGTCAAGAATTCTTTTTACAGGAAGAGCAGATAAGACAGTGGGAGGAAAAAAAGGAGAGGCTCACTAGGTGTGGCGAGCAATCGCCCTCAGGAATATGTGTCTGGCCCGCACCTCAACTCAATCAACGGGAATAATGCATACAATCACTTCACAATGAGTCTGTGAAGGGCACTTACATAAGAGAATGGGCCCATGGAGGGCGGAAGGCATGGGCTCTGAATATGGATGCCTTTTTGCTCACTTTACTCGACCGACCTCTTAAGCATTTCTTTTCTTCAATGCCTCGTTCTAATCAAGAGAGCTGAGAGACTGTTTTATATGCGTCGGACGCCTTGAGGACGGAGGTGCGGGCAGCAGGGACTTATCTTATTCCAACGGACACAAGCCGCCGCCCATGGGCTACTGTCAACAGCCATTAATAATGAATAGCAGGGTCTCCCGGTGCTACTCTCGGAGGGCCGACTTCCTCTCCTTTTCTCGCTGGAAACTCTGCGGGGAGGTTGGAAACCTAAAAAGATATAGTTTCAACATGCTAGCATCGTGCTCCGTTTATCTCGAGGCATTGTATCTGGTTTTAACATGTACATGTTAACGGCACCGTCCGACTGAAACCTGAAACACATGTTTTGTTAATACTTACGATGATAATGTGAGCCATCCAGGCTTTTCGAAAACATCGTCTGAGATCGATTTAACGTTGGCGTATCGGCGCCTTTGATGTGCGAGTTTAACCTAAATGAAAGCCAAAGCAATCTGAGGTGGTTTCAGAAGAAATAAGAAAGCGAGGTGGGTGAGAACTTCGGCAGGAGGGCCTCCCATCCGTCGCTTTGATGGGCCGTGTTTTATAAAACTCTTTGGGGGCAGGACAGATCGCTCGTTCGGTACAGCCCCGTTCCCACGTTTCCTCTTTTACCGGTGCAGCATGCGACAGGTACGGCAGCTGGCGTCGGGATTGATCGTGAGGTACATCAAACGTCACCTTCAAACAGCCGGCTTGGGGGAGACTAGCGTGGCTTCTGTTCTTACAGCCCCTCTGCAGCAAATGATGCTCCACCAAAGGGACGAGAACACATCAAAGAGATGAGACACCTTATTTAGATGTGTGAGCTGCTTTTGCAGAACTTGCACATGGTCTATGATTGCTATTTCTAGACTTTCCCACACAAATATTGTTCTCTGGGCTGAAAGGATTGTCAACAGGCAGATTAAACGAACCATTCTCCTACAAAATGAACATTCTGTCATGAATTACTTTTCAAAACAATATTATTTTTTCCATAAAACACACATATTTACAACAATAAGAGTTTATAGTGACCAAAGTTTTTTGTTTTTTTTCACTCATACTCTATACGACTTTTGTATTAGAGTTTTCTGAACCGTAACAAAGGTTCTGTGTGATGAAACTGATAGAAATCTGTCATTATTCACTATGTCTCAGGTTGGATGTCAAAAGCATCACGCCAAACATCAAGCATCGACTTTAAGCCATGACATCATGACGTTAAGAATGCACCAAAGGTGGCATATTTGATTTGAGACATTTTTAAATGTTAATAGTGACTTGAATTTTTAGATAAAGATTTCATATGACTTTAGAGGAGCCAAAATATATGAGAAAAGTAATTTTTCGTTCTTTCTTTCTTTCTTTAACATCATTCAATTTAATTTAACACTTAACATTATTCTAAATTAAATGGTAAATGTCGTTCTTTCAAAATTTATATTAATCATAGAATCCTAAAAAAAACAAAAAACTATTATGACCAGCCAATTCAACATTGATAATAAGAATTCAGTATATTGGAATGATTTCTGAAGGATCATGTGACACTTATGAACGTTTTTGTCACATGAATACATTTTTATTATTTTATATTTCATTATAAAATGCCATTATATTATTTCATTTTATTTTAATGATAATAAAATAGAAAAGAGTGATTCATATTTTTAAAAACATTACGCAATATTAGTGTTTTACTTGTTTTTACTAAAAAAACAAACAAACAAATAAATCTAATCAAGAATGTATCCTTGGCAGGTAGAAAAACTTTCATTCTTTCAAAAATCCTGTGCATATTGCATAACCTGAATGAACTGTTGTTGTTTATTTAGTTTTTTATTTTTTATTTTGGCAACATTCGATCACTATGAACTGAAAGAAAAAAAATCTATTTGGAGGTTAAAAAATAAATAAATGAATAACCAAAAATGCAAAAAAAAAAAGTGTTTTTTATATTCTGTGAAAGAACAAAATACAGAATTGACAGAACGGCTCTTTAAAGAAAGGCTGAAAGATCAGATTTTACTACATTCTGTAATTAAAATTTTAAACTCCTAGTCCTTTATCACATAACTTTTCAGATATTCTGAACTCTTTTTCTTTTGCTGTTAGATGGGCCAGGTAAATAATTAAGCTCAGTGCTTGTTTTGTTGCCCCTTCACATCTCTTTTTTGATGACAATTGTGGTTAGGGACTGCGGCGACTCTGGGGCCCAGGTCCCCTGATGAACTCGAGCACACTTCTGAGAGAATGAGAGTCAGGACTAATTAAGATATATGAAACAATGACAGGGCAGACATGCACTTCCACAGAATCCACAGCCCAGACTCCGCCTGCAACCGTGTGCTTGAGAGCAGACAGATAAAAGCTCAGAAGAAACACTGCATCTTGTGGCAGGCGACAGTGATGCAGCCATGAGAAACAACAAAAGCGCTGAAAAACACAAACGGATTTTGTGGAGCTAACAATACTTTGGCACGTTAACACAACTTCTTACATTTTACACTATCGTTCCTTTTAAGGGGGCACCTGCTCATTCATCGTGGTGCATTTAAAGCTTAGTTAATTTAAGAGAGAAATGAGGCTCAGATGATGGATTGGAAAGGCAAAATTAGATCTATTAGAATTCAGAGGAACCGGCAGACAATAATCAAAGTACTTTCATCCTACTTGGTGCAATTATCTTTGCACTTAAGAATCAACAAAGCACGTAATGACTTTCGGTACAAGTTGTGAAGTGTAGTCAGCCGTAACGGCACATAATGGGTTAACACAGAGACTGCTAACTTGCTGACTGGATTGTTGGAGTAATAACAGAGAAAAGGCGTGCGCACACTCTTTGATCAAATTTGACTTTGTATCTGCGTTCAAGCATTTCAGGAACCACAAAGAGAATTCTACAGCAGAAAACACCTATTCAACATGTTCGCGTCTACACCAAGACATTTCAGAATCAATAAAAGGCTTTTCTCACAGCAAGAAACTTATTTTTTTAATTCTCAAACGGTCAATCCAAGCCATATGTAGGACTTGATTTGTAAAAATGACTGTGAAGTTAAGATAAGTACATAAGAGTAACAAATAAAAAGGAATTGTAGATGTACTGTACTGTCATCGAGGTAACTGTAGCTGTTACCTCGATGACATCTGATCTCAGTTCTTTAGGACTGCACATATTTTGGCCATGACATCAGACAGTTGATCTCTTAAAGGAAGATGAGAAGCTTACTTTTTCCTAAAAAGCTGGGCTTTAATGGCAGATTTCTTCAGCAGAATGGATTAGGTATGACAGCTCATGTAAGGCTTTCCATGTTAAACCATGAAATGGCTGACCTAAATCTAGGGAGAGGTTAAATGTTGCCATGTGTTGTACGAGCATACTGCCAACCACTCAGTGCTCTGTATCCTCTAAAACAGACACTGCATTTCCTTTACTTAACATCCTGATTGTGAAGCAGAAATCAATAAACCTGCAAGATCGACTTGTATTAATGTCAACATCATCCCTAAATCCTGATATAGATACACAAAAAGTATTGTCAGACCATTTTACTGCCGTTACATGCTGGAACAGAATTTGATTCCCAGAATTTCACAGATCCGTAACAGCCATTTATTTCTTTAATATTTTTTTAAAAACAAATCACTTACCACAACGCAAATGTGCTTGTTTATATAAGCTGCAGCCAGATTGCAATTAGCACCCTCAAAAACCAACAACCCCTCGGAGAATTAAGGGTATTTTAAAAATCACAGTTGCAAAATGATTCAGAACAGTAACGCTCCATGCAAAGACTCATGCACATGAGCAGCGTAGCAGTCCTACAAACACGGATAAGTGTATTGATTTGACGCAGAATGGAAGATGGGTGTGTAGAACAGTGTGAAACATGAAATAATGCCATGCATGAGCAGATGTGACAGCTAGTCCCATCTTTCACACTTAAAATAGACAGCCGACTCAACACTGACGAGACGAGTGTTATTATTGATTGTCAGTCAAACTTCATAACGTTAAAAATACTGACACATGATTTTCATAAATCGATTAATTTGAGCGGTTAAGAATTTTATTTTTAAATCAAAAATACAAATATAATATATAATAAAAAAATCATTTCGCTATAACGAAAAAAAAAAAAAAAAATATATATATATATATAAATAACTTTTTTTTTTTTTCCCTAAAATATATTACACCTCAACTCCACACCAGAATTTTCAGTTACAGTACAGTTTAAAACAAGCCGGCAGGCAGGAGATGTCACTGGTGCGCGCAGGACCAGTGGGTTGTTCTTATAATTTGCTTCATGGATGAGTGGTAATAGAATTCAGCGTAATCAGCCATGGGGTCTGACTCCTATACCTAGTCCTATCAGGCAGGCTGGTTTCACACAGCTGTGAGTGAATAAAGCTAACAGGAGGGAGGACGGAGCCCTGTGGGGCTCAAGCGGTTAAAACAAGCCCCGCTTCTGCCCTGCCCACAGGGGCAGCACTGTACCTACTCACTGGAAAGACAGTCTCTCTCCGCCGTCATGCACTTAGCTGCCACTTGCGTGTTTGTTATCAAAGATTACAAAACGAAAACGAACACACCCACTCAGGCCCAACCTGATCAAACCCTTGTTGTCATGGTGACAGAGTTCTGTCGCGGTTCCCTTGTTGATTGAAGCTCTCGCTAAAGAAATCATCCCTTTTTATTCTTATTGGCGCATATAGAATTTGTAAAGTAAATGGCAATTACTCTAATGTGGACACAGTTGTTAGTGCGTTAATTTATGCTTCTTTCAAAAGGGATTAGGGTTTTCCTTAATGATAATTCCTGGACCTGGATTAGAAGCGAGAACAAAGGTGTGGGGGATTTTCAAAAGAGCTGGAACACTCAAAGGAAAATCTATTGCGTTTATGACCGTTTAGCATCATGCCAATTCGACTAAATTTAATCAGAAGAGATGCTATTTAGATCTTTATCAGTAGAGTTAAAATATTGTCATTACAGCTGCAAGCTGCATGGGAAAATACAAGCGCTAAACATTCATATTATGAGCACACGTTCACAATCAAGTATAAATAGGCTTCTACTAGGCGACATGCTTTCTTTTGTGGAACACAACATTAGATGTTTAGCTCAATGCTCAAGCTGCTCCTTTTAACACATGAAAATAAAAAAGTGGCTAGCATTCCCTTTTACTCCACAGACTACATTTTTCCAATTAAAACGCCCCTAAACATCACAAAAAAGCTCATCACATAGCTCTGTCCTTTTTTTTAAATCTCTGTTGCCGCCCTTAAAAAGCTGAAATGC
The DNA here is from genome assembly GCA_032275025.1 of Enteromius treurensis. Lineage (NCBI taxonomy): Eukaryota > Metazoa > Chordata > Actinopteri > Cypriniformes > Cyprinidae > Enteromius > Enteromius treurensis. The sequence continues at coordinate 12,176,034 of JAUCMU010000024.1, read as the reverse complement.
AGATCGCAGCGTACTAAAATGTCTATTATAATCCTCTAAATGCATTAGTCTATGCATTATCACTATTAATTCATTAACCTCTCACATTTGCTTTCAGTCAGTTTTATGTTACTGCTGTGTTTAGCTGATCTATTTAATCTCATAGTTGTTTGTTATGCTGACTGGCTGGTGTCTGGATACATTCATATCTCTTATATTAATGTTTGGTGCCTGGTGTTCCAAAATGTCAAGTTTACTCTATTTAACCACTAACTACATCGCCTGTGTCTGTCTCTCTCGTTAACTTCCTTCCCATATCTCCTCTGAATATCAAAATCAATACTGTCCACAGAAAGAAGTGGTGAACGAGAGAGAGAGAGAGAGAGAGAGAGAGAGAGAGAGAGAGAGAGAGAGAAAGACAAGGGAAGATCAAGGCCACTAATAGAATAGCAATGTCTCTCACTACTCCAGACTGTCTGTGCATATTCACATCATAACACTTCACTGAGGTCCCCCAACACTTCACATACAAGCCAGACAGTTTGCCTTCCAGCAATATAACTGTAGTCCCAGTGATATTTGACAAGAATACTATACTGCGCAACATTCATTCTTGAGGGGACAGCAAATTCAATTCCATATAGTCTTTTGGTGTTACTCAGTATCTAGCAGTTCAGCAGGTCAGGAAACAGAGATGGCACATGGCACAGAGATGTTGTGTGATTGGAACATCTGTTCGCTCCTCTACAAATAGCGTCCGTGCAAACAAGTCATCAATACAGACCAAAATTAATTCAGTAATGCATGTTTTATTGTTTGTTTGTTTGTTTTTTTGTTTGAAAGGTTGCACCACTGAACTGCTTCCCCGAGTCACTGCACTGGAAAAAAGTGAAGCAGAACACACATTTCAAAAATCAGGTCAGACATGCTTACCCAAAAAATATTTTCCCTAGCCACCTGTTAATTAGTTGCGGGGTGAAACACGTTGATGTAAGCGTTGAGTAATTGCGGGACGCGTCTGCCAAAACGCTAATCTTCATGGACCAATAAAGAACTTTTCCCAGTCCTGTTGAGACACAGGGGCATTATCATAAATAAACAGGCAGAGACGAGGGCCGTCTGCGTTTGAGATTAGTACAGGAAGAGGACTCTGCTACAACAAGCTGTTCTGGAAAAAGCACTCCCAGTGGACCACGAGGCTAATGAGGGAACAAAAAGACGCGAGAGATGCCTTTAAGCCCAGCGTACCATTTGAAAGGCAGAGGACAAGACTCTAGTAGAAAAAAAGTTACGTGTTTATTATTTCGACACCAGACCGGCGGTAATGAGCTGTCTGGACTTGTCAAAGTATTTACATTACCGGTCAAAGTGTGGAATAATTTAGATATTTTTTTATGTTTTAAAAAAAAAGGTTCAATACAAAGATAACGATTACTATATCTGCGTCCACACCGGTGAACAACATTGTCTGTTTTTAATCTAAGCTCAAGCATGTGATAGCAGGACTGATTCTGATTGGCCGTCAACCTTTTTATCGTTCATCAGCTGGAAAAAAATCCTGATTCCAACGATATAGTTTCTCTTTGTCTTTATCATTGCAGTTGTTCATGCTAATCGATCTTATAACCAAAAGCATGTTCTGCAAAAAATGTTATTATAATGCTTTCCTGTGAGTGGTTGCCAGGGCATTGCTATGCAGTTGCTAAGAGGTTCTAAACTGTTCCTAAGGCTTTACAGGGTGGTTGCAATAAATAACCAAAAAAGCCCACTTCCAAATTTTCAATAATATTCTATGATAAGCACAGGGTCCTGCAGCAGCTGTTGGAGTGGCACTGATCAGACTGTCCACAGGGAGACACTGCCTGCACAGAAACACCCCCAGCACTCCCGGGCACATCAAATATTTACCATTACTAAACACAGACCGCTTCTCCACCAGCCCCTACTGCTCAACACTAACATTAGTGAGCTGATAAATAACATGCCGAACCTCGATTAAATACACTTTACTACAGCCACAAACACTGCGTTTGGTTGCTCTCTGAGAATATAATCATCTTTCTGTGCAGTGCATCCTGGGGGATATGACTTTGATAGAACCTTATTCAATAGCCCAGTCTAAATGTAGAAAATTGATAATTGTTTAATTAACAAATGAAATGAATTGTGAAGTTGCCTTTTAATTTTCATAGCCTTTAATGGATTTAATGTGCCGGAGTCTGACACTGAGTGGAGCGGATCCTGTTTTAACAGGAAGCTGCCGTATAAATGTCAGAGAGCATGAAACTGTCATTCTGCTAATAGCTTAATTCTTTGTCTTTTCACCCCCCCTGTAGCCTCAGCAAACAAGAGTTTAATAATGCAAACGACGTCAATATTTGAGTTGAGGGTGAAGGCCATCATTTGGGCAGTGATTGATTATTAACATGCCTTATGATACCTTGATAAAACGAGTCGCCTGCATTAATGGTGGACTGCAGCCACAATCAGGAGGATAAAAGAGAAGATTAATTTAACTGTCTACTGAGCAAATCAAGAAAAGAATCCACCAACAGAAACATGATAGCGTCTGAGAAAGTTCAGCATTCCTCACACACAACCTCCATTGTTTCACCAAACCCTTTAATCAAAGAAAATTATCAACCGTTTTAAAGTAATGAAAAAAAGAGGGATAGCAACTGGCTAAAAGCCACTTAAGGGTTATTTGAATTTCATTCGAGTTTAACAAAGAATAATACAAATATTAGTACACGTAATATCTTTTTATTATTTTAATAGTAATACAGATTCAAACTAAACCATGCCAAAATACGGAGGTTTTCTCTTCATTCTGTTCAGTTGGTGGTACACGCCTGAATTGAATAGTGCCAAAAAGCATTGCGGATCTTAGAAATAGGTGACTCGATCCTTGAATAAAACATGTGCTTGCACGCTTACATGCTTATTCCATTATCCTGCTCACCAGCAACAAGCTGAGCATAAACTGTGACAGCTCTGGGCACAACATACTGCTAAATATTCCACAAAAGCTATAATCACTGGGTTAATTTATATTTATAACATTTGCAGATTGATAGTCATCAGACAAATGAAGTGGCGCCAACTAGGACTGGCAGATTTACCTAAGAATCGCAATACCTTTTAGCATTTCGACAATATTCAACATTTTATTGATAGTTATGCATTTGTTCTAAATTGACTGTAAAGTCTTTTAATCAGATGAACAGACGATTCCATTCATTTTGTAATGAAAGAAATGAAATAGAATTAAATAACTAAAATCGTATTAAAATAAAGCATGTTTTCCATTGACATTAAATAAACAGACATCTATGTAATTATTTTAATTTATATGAAAAAACTATACTTATTCTCTGAAGGACAGGGTGTGCACTTGTGCTTTTTAAAATAACCATAAATTATAAACAGCCATGTTTGCCTAAATACATTTTTAAAGGAGCGTTGGCACTAAACAGAATAAGAACAGGTTCATGAGTTAAATTAAGTTTTTAGCTGTGTAATTGTAGCTCATCTGAAAATAATCATGAAAACATTGTAAATAAACCATATATCCCTCAGCTCTGCTCCAGAAACTTGACTTGACTCTCTTGACTTGTTGTTCTTTATCCCCATTTTACAATCTCACTGGGCTTCAGCTTGTTTGAAAAGATCATTACTTTTGCAATTTCATTTAAAACCACTAGAGTTGACACACTTAAAGTGTTACTGTTGACCAGAACAAAGGCACAATGTGAGAATCCAGTAAAGACAAAAAAACAGTGACCTGTTTCCATTTCTTCTCTCACGCTTCTTTCAGTAAGTAATCAGCCATAAGCATTTTTATTTTTATTTTTTTTACCTCCAATCTTAGGTTTTGCTTTTTATTGTGGCAGCCCTTGGGTTCTCCGCCCGGTGTGTCAGTGTTGGCCACAAAAGCTCACAGCGCTGTAAATGATCATGCTGTGATGCCACGGCCACTTCTGATCACGCATGGGGATGGCAAGACAGAAATCTGCTCTAACCCGCAGCTCTCTGAGAATAAGAGATTAAACAACATTGACAGGGGTTTTGCGCAGTCACATGCTAATATTCTTTTCTGTTGTGAATTCAGTGGCTAGAAAAATCCGTCGGTTCTCTTCGGTTTTTTATGGTGTTACTGAGGCTTTACAAACTTATTTATATTTCCTTCTGGTACTTTTTATCCACTTAACATTGTAAAATGTTAATAAAACATCATAAATATTCAGAGAATATTAAGCAAGATTGTCATTCAGTAAACATGGTCCCTCACTGTGTAAGAAACACAGCTGTGGAAGGCTGATGAGACAGAAGAGGCTCTTTTCACTCGGTAAATTAGCAGCCATTTCAATTTAGATGCTCTAAATGCTGAATTGATGGAGGAAGATGTGGCTGGTCCAAAGATTAACACAAGTCGTTTCTCAACAAAACGTGCCACAGGCCTGAAACATTTAGCTAAAGTTAAAGGATGTAAAAAAATCCCTTTCTGGCTGAAAACTGAGAACCTTACAGTAAATATTCTCAAAATAGTCTTAAGAAAATTATATTATTAACAGCTTTGAATAGAATTAAAAGGATGGTTCACACAAAAATGAAAAGGGTCATATTTTGATGCTCCAAAATGTAACTTTGAAACAAGAAAAAAGAGATGTTTTGCAGGATGTTCGTTAGGGATGCAACGGTACAGTGAGCCCACGGTTCGGTTTGTATCACGGTTTTCTGGCCACAGTAACGGTTTGGTTTCAATACATCAATATTACTGTACAGTACTGTATGTGAGCTTTAACATAGCGGGAGGTCATTTGCTCTTTCTATTTCAAGTTATCAAGGCCCTCTTTCATAAACAGACAATATAAAAAGTGCAGTATAAAGTGAAATATAAACAAACATTCTTCAAATAAATATTGACAGCAACAAGAAAATACTTCAGTTTTCTAAATACACCATCAGAGCAAACAACAATAACAAAATGTATCACTAAGTGGTGGCGCTTACTCGCGTCGTAAAGTTCTGGAATAATTTTGCTGCTGAAATGTTAACCTATGCAGCCTGAGGCGGTAAACAGAATAGATTTGTTCATCTCTCTAGTCTTCGGGTTTTTCGAGTCGTTCGTTCATCACGTGACAGCCCCGTAAGCTTATCCTATGCAGCCTGAGCCGTGCGTGACTGAACAAATCACTCCCACGAGACGACTTGTTCTTCACATTAAAGATAAGTTCAAGAACGACCCATCACTAGTCTTGAGAAGTTCTGACCATCGCCTGATTGTCTATGCGCTTAATTCTCAGAAAATGCCCATTTTAATAAAAATAATAGTTTAATGTGTCAAATAGGCTACCGAAATATTGCAGTTCACGTGGGTGTACCGAACCGAACAGGGCGAACCGAATGGGTGAACCGAACCGATCAGGTGATTCTTCACATGGCACAGCTAATTGTTTCTTTTCGCATCAGCAGCCAATGAGCTCAGCATTTAAACACTTGACTAGGTCTTGTTTTAGCAGTTGCAGTGCACTTCAGCAACCCTCCACCTTCCCCAGCTCCTCCTGTATAGACCTGCTTATGGGGAGATGTCATGTATGTTAAATATGGGGGTTATATCATATGTGTTAAATGGGCAGCAGCAGTATTTCTTACAGCATGTCTGTGGCTGTACTGGCAATAGCAAAGAGTTTAAGTCTCAGTACCTTCTCTGCCGCAGCAGCAGCGTAGCAGACCTATTCCACAAAGACCAAACTCAGTAACACTGCCATGTATAACACCATGCTTAACTCTCATAGACTCAGCTTAGCTAATTTAAGAGGGTAATATTCCATATGTATAATAAGCTGTTTTGAAATTGTCTTATGTGTTTGCATTTAAAAACCACATCTAATTACTCTGGTCTTCAGTGGGTTAAACAAATGGAAAATCTTGCTCCAAAAAAAAAAGAAACAAGAAATATAGCTTGTTCCCACTTACTCTTGTTTCTTATCATTGGTGTGCATGGGTGTGCAGAAAAGACGGTCATGATGAGAGGTGAGGAATAATTCATTCAGGCCTGAAACTTAAGAACTCCAGCCGGATATAATGAGAGACGGCACTGTTCATATTTTTGTTTAAGAGACAATTACGTGAAACCTTAGCATTACAGCAGACAAGTCATTAGGCCCAAGTTTTGAGGCGGTAATAACGAGCCTTTTAAAAGCTCCCCCGATCATGTCACATTAATACATTGCAATTCTGTTCTCTATTTCCTGTTTTCCTGTCGCCGGGGTGAGGATACGTGTTAAGATAAATATTAGATAGTCCTGGCAATTATCCACACGTTCGTAGTGGAATAACAGGCTTGCTGTGTTTATACATAAAATTTACCAAGACATCTGAGTCCAGGTGCATGCTGGGTAGGTGCCAGGGGAATGCAGAATTTGAACGTTTGCCTTTTGCATGTCTGTCTCCTCCTCCGCAATGCAAAATATCATGTGTTCCTTGGGAAAAGTGATAAAATAGTATTACTGATGAGAAATCCCATCACTTACAAAGATAGTGACAGAGCCTAGAATACACACATAAATGCAGTCAAAGTCTTTCAAAAGAAGTGAACGTTACACTGACCACGTTATTTAATAGTGCCGGTCATGTTTTGAGGCATTTGGAAATATGGTCAGGTAGATGGATTTATTCCCAAATGTGTAAAACACAGAAATGAAATGATGACAAAAAGGTTTTAGGCTGTTGTATTATTTGAGGTAAAGGCTTTTTTTGTGCTGCCAGATAGGTGACAAAAGTGTTGCGGGTGGAAAAAAAGGATTGTTGGGGAAAAATGTTCATTTTCCACCTCGACAGCTTGTAATGGGATGGAAGATACCTGTGAGAACAGGAACTAAACTCACAATCAGAGCCTGGAAATGGCCCTGGCCCAGTAACCGAGGCGATTACCACGAAACCTCTGACTTTCCACTCAGGGTTTGTAGTGAAACGTTGTGGTATGAATACCAAGCCATTTCAAGCGGCTAGCAGGAATCCCTCATCATTCATCTCAAGCGCTGCGGTGAACGAGGGCGAGATTTCATTTTAACATTGGGAGAAAACAAGATTTCGGATCATATTTTAAAATCATACAGTTACCTGAGCTCTTTGATGACTCCCGTGATGAAAAAACCAACTCAGTCCAGAGTAAATTTCCTGTTTTTCAGTGCTGGTTTGCATAAGGGTCAGAAATGTGGGCTTACAAAGGTTTACAGTTATCCATTTATAGACTTTCCATAAATAAATAAATGCATTGTTCATGGTTCAACCTAGGCTCATCCTGTTTAATAGGTTTAAGTGGTAGCTCACATGATACGGCGTTGCACTTGAAAAGCTACGGTTCAACAAAACAGCTCAATTCAGGAAGTTAGAATAGCATGGCTGCATCAGGGAATACGCTTTTCCATTACTTTTGCATTTGTTAGCATTATTGGGTTTAGGTTTGGGTTTGGTGTAGGGGATATTTTCAACATGATAGAGCATTAATCTTTAGTGACACTCACTGAATATTTGAATTATGTACGAAAAACGTACCTCGAGGACCAAAATAAAAACACTGCAATACGTAACTATAGCCCCTAATACAAGCGTACCACGATTTTGTATTAAACGTGTGTTTCAGAGTCACTTTCTGCACATTTTTACTTTGAAACTGCGGGAAAAAGTGCAGTTGTTGGGTACATAATGTATGTAAAGGCACGTATTTCTAGTTGTTCATGTAAAATATGACACCATATTGTAAAGTGTTACCGCATTTTTGTTTCTGTTGTGTACTGTTTTTTGTCTTTTGTAGACCCAAGGGTTTTAAGGTTTACTCTCCCTTAAAGAAACAAAGGGGTTGAATCTGGCTTGTCTTGTTGGTTTAGTAAAAAGAAGAAAATCCAAGGCTAAACTAAGTGGTTTTCCACAAGTCAGGAAGTTATCCCTAAAATGAATCCAGGGCGTGCCATTTCCAGGATTTTTATCCTCTCGTTCCCCAATAAGGAGTTTGGCGCATCTGGTGCAATAGTCTTGACAAATGTTCAGATTCTCCCATATCCACGTTTTATACAAGTTTAATTCCATTTCCAGATATTGCCTTCATTTGTCTTCCACATTGTCATTACTTTAACGGCAATTGACATTCCCACGAGATTCCATCTCAGCCGGCTCACCTTCCCTATCTGATTCACATGTAATATTCACGCTGGTGATGGACATTCACCAATTGCGTGGGGACCATTATGCCTATCTTCTGATCATCTGTTATCTGTGCCTGAACATATTGGGTCATTGATTTTAGGAATTGTGAAGCCCCATGCCATGTGTCAGAAAAGAAGAAGGGGGGAGAGAGAATGAGTGGGCTTTCTGAAATCACCTTCTCCTGTAACCTGTCATCCGTTTCACCAGAGCAGCGAGTCTCATTCTGCTGTTGTATCTCTGTTTAACTAGCTTAAAGGAATAATTCACCCAAAATTCACTCACTCTTATGTTAATCCAAACCTGTGTGACTTTCTTTTTTTACGCAGAGAAAAAAAAAAAAGCTATGTTGTAAAATTTATGTGTTTTATTGTCTATACACTGTAAATTATATTAATTTTAAGGGTGCAAGTTCTGTTACTGAATATAGTCAAAAGATGTAATAAATCTAACAGGACATTTACCATAAAAAACTGTTAAATCTACAGTTTTTGTAAGTCATCTTATGTTTTACAGTGAGAATTATTAAGAAACATTTGTTTCAAATGATCATGTGAATGATTATCAGAGTCATACAGATTTGGAATAACATGACTTTGGACTTCCATGCAATCGATACAAATGTCCTTTATTATACATGATTTTTTTATTTCATTTTTTACAATTACTGTAGCAATGCCTGAATCGGCATCTTATTTTTGAAACTTTATCTCTACATTATTCTGATCTAAACATTGCGTGGTTTCTAAAGCAGTAGATCGACTAAGAAAGGGCAGGAGAGAGAGAAAACGAAGGAGGATGCTTTTTGACCCTGGTGATTTCAGGTCACTCAACATAGGCAACGAGAAGCGAACACGCAGCTCACCCACAAGAGGATTTACAGACACACACGGGTCTCTATCAGATAGAGAAGACGGGGTGGGGAAAAAATAGCAAAGTGCAGCAAGGTCATAGGAAAGCTGTTAATAATGCAATAAAACATGTACAAGTACACCCGCACACGCTCGCACACAAGCAAAGACAGGACCATCTGGTCTTGGACACGTCCTCTGTGGAGATTAATTGGTGATGTGTAGCTGTAGTCTCAGCCCAGCACTGGAAAGACGGAGGAGAGGTGGGGGTACTTCTGGTGATGCCATGAATCAGTACATCTGTTTGGGAGATAGGAACGATAGGAACACACACAAGAGGAAAGGACCTGGGGCCACAAACGGAGGCTTATTAATGGATTTGGTGTGTGGGTGTGTTTGTGTGGTCTTGTCCAATGAGATGCTTATTGCTGCTTACATCACACAAACGGTCAGTCTGTTGTGTGTCCATTTAGGACAGTGTACATTCAGGTGCCACTTGTATTCATATTAAAGTCAGGATACGATACTAAAATATTGTGGGTTTTTTTACAGAATAGTTCTGAAATCAAAAATGTACATTTGAATTTAATAAATAATAGTATATAAAATTAAATTCCAGTTCCACGAATTAAATTAGTTGACATGAGTTAAATCACCTTTGATGTTGGTGTTTTACACACAGACACACACACACAGACACATTGGTTTTTGTGATTTACGGGGACTCTCCATAGGTGTAATGGTTTTTATACTGTACAAACTGCATGTGGTATTGTCCTACACTGATACACCTAAACCTACCCCTTACAGGAAACTGTGTGCCTTTTTAGATTTTCAGAAAAACCCCCTTTGGTATGTTTTTTAAGCCTTTTGAATTACGGGGACACTGAAAATGTCCTCATAAAACACCTTCATATTTTAATACCTATGTCATACCCATGTCATTATACAAATTTGTGTCCTCATAAACCCGTGCGCACACACACACACACAGAGCTGGATAGATTACTTAGAAATTGTAATATGCTACTGATTCCAAATTCAAATTACATGATAATGTGGTTAGTTATGTAATCCATTACAATCCAAATTTAAGGTTATGTTTGACTATTGTTGATTGCTGACATAAGTCATTTATCACACTGATTTAAATTGCATCACATACCATATTGATGGAGCATATTGATATACAAATACAAAGACTAAGCAAATACATTCTATCTATCACTATCTACAAGTATGTCTGATGTTCTTTCTTGTTACTTTGTGTAGGTTTCTAAGTGCTGGTACTTCTCAGTGGCTTGAGGCTGGTTTTTAATGCATTTGAAGTGAAGCCTACATGATGAACATATTGTGCACATGCAGTGTCGTTATTTCATTTTTGACCAAGATGGCTTTTAGACTTTTGCATCTGAACTCTTCGTTTATACATTGACATTGATAAAAGTAGCAAATTCATATTTCTTTTTATTCATATAAAGTCTAATCTGTATGATAAGGTAAGTATTTCCATTAATTGATTTAGTTTTAAAGTAGATACATCAATATTTTTAAATATGTTTGCTAAATTTGGAGACATTTTTATCCATGACTTGATTCTTTTGCTTTTAGTTTACAACTACTAACGAATTGTTTGTAGGAATCACACTTTTGTATTAGCCTATGTTTTCTCTGAATATGCTTGGTACATGTATATAGGAACGACAGAACATGTAAACATTATTTTCACAGTAAAAGCTTAGCCAGATGCATATGTTTATGCTTTTTTGTGTGTTTGTGTAGTTCTGCCTGCCGGTGTATTTATAGAGAAGCACCACATCTGTCACTGGTGTGGTTAACGCTCGAGCTTTTCCTCACGACCTCAAATGTCACAAAGTGAACCTGCGTCCTGGACCCGGCTAACACACCCTACTCGGAGCCTTTGCCACCCCATCTCGTCTGTCCTTGTGAATTAGTAACATGCAGCGCTGCTAATGTGACTAATCAGAAACACACACACAAACACATATGGGTGGAATCTGTGCACACCTGTGTGGTGACACGTTTGGGCCCTTCAACCTAGAGCAGAAAAACCTCCCGGAGGAACAGTGCTGAGTGTCAACCTCTCAAGATGGCTAATTACTGTTGATGAATCCTCCATAAAACCACATACAGAGAGAGACAGATGGAGAGAGAGGGAGAAAGAGCAAAAGAAGAGAAAGTGCAAGGTGGAATTTAAGGGTTGGGAGTTTCCCCTCTGTCAGCAGGTTCGTGGTTGTGGTTGTTTGTAAATTATGATCACTTTTTGAGCTGAATTTTAAAGGGACAATTCACCCCCAAATTAGCATTTTGTTATTATTTACTCAACCTTGAGCTTTTCCAAACCTGTATGAATTTCTTTCTTCTGCTGAACACAAAAGAAGAAATTTGGCAGAATGTTGGCAAACAAACAGTTGATTGATGCCTTTTGACTTCCATAGTATTTCCTTTTTTTTTTTCTTCTTCGATGGAAACCATCACCCATTTGCTTACCAGAACGCTTCAGAAAATATGTCAGAAGGAAGAAGGAAACTTGTGTATTTGGAACAAAAGAGTGAATGATGACAGAATGTACATTTTTGGATGAACTTTTCCTTTAAAGGTGCCATAGAATGATTTGAGAGAATATTTTAAATTGTTCTCTGATCTTTACATAGAAGGTATGTAGCTAAAATGTTTGAGTAGGAACGTTAATGTGTTGTTGATGAAATAAATGTTTTGATTATAACATAGTTTCGAGTGAATCGCTGGACGTTTGCCCGCAGC
>JAUCMU010000024.1:12145863-12159742 GCA_032275025.1 Enteromius treurensis | reverse complement strand
CTCCATTGTTGTTCAAAGTAAAAGAAAAGGGGGGAAAAACAAAGTCATATTATGTTAGTTTTAATAAATAAAAATGTGGAAAAAAAAATCTAAGAAATTCTCTTTTTTTTATTGTATTTTTGCCGTATCGAAAACATACTGAACCGTGACACTACTGTATCGTATCGAACCGAACCGTGATTTTTGTAAAGCGTTACACCTCTAATATATATATATATATATATATATAAATAATATGAATATAAATATATACATGTAAATATATATTATAATATAATTTATTGCAATTACGCACATGATTTAACAATTTGGCTGACTTGTTCCCCTCAAGTTCTATTTGGTAAATTTTTCCCAAAAGGTCAAACATGGGTAATAGGCACAACCAGGCTTCAATGAACAGCAGATAAGATCTAATCAGAAAAAGCCGTCAGAAGTCATGACCTGAGGCCTGTCTCTATTCCAGCTGCAGAGCTTGGATGCATCAGATAAGCAAAGCAAACACCAGATCATCACTGGCAGCTCTATCTTTCCACTGACCAATATTAATAGCGTGAAATAACATATGGTGGTTTGGCAGATCCGAAAGATCTTGGCAACGGATGCTGACTTCAGCCATTTTCTCAGGTTAAACAAATACAGATGGTGGAGGGGGTGAGATGATGCTCGTAAGGGTTTGAAGGCAACATCCATGAGTCTCCCAAAACTCTCAGAGTGAACATCACTCCGACAACAGCCTCTTGTTTGAAGAGTAATTTGGAAATAGGAGCCAGATGCTTTTCCCTCATTCCTTACCGCTGCACAAATATGTAGGCTTGATTGGATAATTTGGTTGTGTGTGAGTGAGTGAAAGAGAGAGAGGGGGAAAATGAATGAGAGATGGTCGTTGTTCAACTACAGAAGAAACTCCGCTTTCATCTCAGTGCGTGTGGTCTGCAAAAAGTGCCCTAACACTTCAATTGTGTAATTTAGTGTGGAAGTTAAATACACCCTTCACACACAATTGTCCAAGAAAGAAGCTATTGCATAACTGAAATTATATACATTTTATTTTTTTATTTATCTTTATCTGTCGAGAAGCAACTGTTTGCACCAAGGGCCAAAACTATTTAGATAAATATAATATGCAAGCATAATGATGAAGGGTGTGGGTGACTTTAATATACAGTACCACTGTTCAAAAATGAGCACCATATGTTAATATTTAATTAACATATGGAATCATGTGACACTACTGAAAATTGCTTTGCCATCAAATGAATAAACACATTTTCTTTCAAAAATGTAAAATATTTGTGATATTGTTAATTCATTTTTTATAATTTTTTTACCAAATAACTGTAAATTGTAATGATTATGAACCCATGAACGCAGCACACCTTGCAAAATGCAGTTAATCTGGCAAACCCACATGGCACATCCGAACTCAAAGTTTTCAGATGGTAGAGTTGGAGGTTATGGGTCTTCCAGCATTACTTGGCTATCAGTGAACAGGAAGAGTCTGCCAACACATCCCCCTCGGCGCTCACTGGAATGATTTACACTCAAGCAGAGCATCTAAAGAGCTTCTCCAGCGCCCATCAGATCCAGCTCTGACCTTTAGATCTGCCTCGCTGTCTGATTCATATAACACCAGCACTAATAGCGTACTTGAGCACTACACTGCTAATGCTCTGCGTCTGATCTGAGGGGACTGATAGGGGGTTAAGCATGAAATAAGTGGTCTGAAATAAACTTTGAAATTGCCTTACAATCGCGAGTAAAGCTGGTTTTTCCAGATTCTCCCAGAGTTTCAGAGGTTTTACAACACAAACGTGATCCAAAGCAACAATAAAAAGCACTGAAAGAGAAAGGCTGAAGAAAGACTCCACGCTTCTCTCCGCCTTTTGTGAGTCCCTGTGATGCATCCGACATAGACATCAGTGAGTTAGACTGGGGCTGGAAGCAGCCTTGCACGCAGGAAATGAAATGAAATGATGAATAGCTCAGAAAACAATGCATACATCAGAGCTGTCACTCAGACGAAGCGTTTAGTAGCAACGAAAATCTCTATTCCCTGTGTCTATCTATCTTTTCCGTTGGTTCTTGTCTGTACACAGGCTCAGATATTCTTGAACTCACATACAATGAAGTAACATTAGGTGTATTAAACACTGTGCAATATATTAAAAGTCTCTTCTTTGTGAGATACAGTCACACAGGACTGCACAAGGAACTTATTTCTCCTGTTCAGAATCCTGTTTGCGATTAATCACATCCAAACTAAAAGATTTGTGTACATAATATACGTGTATGTACTGAGCATCTTTAATATGTATATATGACTTCACACACACATGCATGTATACATTTAAGAAAATATGTTATGCTTATTTATTAAATAATTATAGATATAATATAAATTATATTAATATAAATATATACATATAAATACATTTGAAATATATACTGTATGTGTGTGTCTTGAAATATGCATAATAGATATACACAGTACGAACACATTATGTACACACAAATATTTTTAATTTATCATATTTTTTATAATAATAATAATAATAATAATAATATTTACTATTATTATTACAAAATCTTTGTTTCACTAATTAATTGCATTAGACTGGTGTTTAAACTTTATTTTAAAAGAAGCAAAAGTTACATTTAAGATTCACCAACACATTTTTTTTTCTTCTTAAGCAGATGCATTTTATAGAAGATATCTGGATATTGTTACTGCAAATCCAGAAAAATGTCATTTCAATAACTCTCAATAACTATATTCATTTACATCAATGTCTCCCACATGCAGTGTGATGAGGTCATGTGATAATGTAGGATACTACTGTAGTATGGAGTGGGCATTATATATGTGTAGTATTATAATCAGAATAAATAGTGTGAAACAACTATTTTGTTTCTATGATGATTAATTAATGTCTCCCACATGTAATGTAATAAGGTCATGTGATAATGAGGCATACCATTGTATGGAGTGGGCAGTATATAGTATTATGAAGTAACGTTGTACACTGCATAACAGTAGAGACAGTTAAATATGCAAAAATCACTTTAGTTCACTAAACAGTTCTGACCCAGTCAATAACAGAGGGTGGACGCAGCAGTGACTTTAAATTGAACCGGTGTCACAATATGTTTGCACAGCCCTAGTTTTCTCCATTAATTAAAATACCATATGTTAAATGACTTCAGTTTCCCCTCAGATTAATTTGAGGAGGGTTCAGGTTGGGCCGAAGATTAATGAGTGTCCACTCAAACCCTTCCTCGTGTCCTTGAATCTGCGGGTAGCTCTTTCTGAATGAGCCCGTTTTAAATGCTTTTAAGAATGACCGGGTCTACTTCATCACAACACAACTCTTAAATTGTAAACAACTGAAGCTGACATTCAAATAAATACAAATGAAAACATACTGTATGTCGTTTCATACCTCAAAATCCAAAAAAAATGTGTTGAAAACTGTGCAAAGTGATATGAACCTATAAACTAAGAAACAGTTTAAAGCAGAAATGAGTTTTTACAGGAAAAGTTGCAATGCAGCATTGGATTATAGTATTAAATGCATATTTTGTTAATGCTAATTAGTATAATTTAGTTGACAGACATTTGGTCCTGTGGATAACAAGAAATAAACATTAAGTCCTTCCTTATTAATAATAATAATAATAATAATAATAAATACTAATAAATACATAGATAGATTAATTGCAATTAAGTTTTTGTGTAAATAATATGTGTGCTGTGTATATTTATTATGTATATATAAATACACACACGTGTATACAATATACAACAAGTTATGTTTATATATATATATATATATATATATGTGTATATGAATTATAAACTACATTTATAAAAGTATATATATATATAAATACAATTTATATTTTGAAATTATTTGCATTGTGTGTCTTTATATATACACATAATACATATCCATGGAGCACACACATATAAACAAAACCTTTTATTTTGGATGTGATTAATCACTACCCAGCACTAATAAATATATACTGTATATAAAAACAAAAATAAATTAAATAAAAGAGGTTATAAAATATAAAAGCACACAAAAAATATATAGTTTATCATAAAGCGCATCACGGTCACATTTACGCATCTACAGGTGTTGTAACATATTTGTATTCTAAAGGTCAGCACAGTGAATGAACATCACCAGCGCTTTCTTCCTCCTCTCTAGATGGCTTTAATCCATTCACTAGTGCTGTGACAGGAATTTCTGGGATGTGAAATCTGAGGTCCGCATGACCTCAGCCTTAATGTTAAAATCTTGCAGTTATTTTAACACCTGAGATGTTAAAAGACATAGAAGACAGGCACTTCTCTTTAAATGTCCTGCAAAAAAGCCTCGATTCAGACACAAGGGTCCAAGATGAGGTAGAAATACACCATTAAGACAACCTTATTGAATTTACCACACCATCAGTCTTTTTAGAGTACAAGCAGGAAATTTAAAGTAATTCAAGGAAAGTAGAGACTAATCATAGATCACATTTCCAAAGAGAAAGTTTCAAACTTTCAAATGGCTCCTTCACCTTGAGGGTTATTGTTTCTCAGACGCTGCTCACACCTTCTAAACCTGTTTACCTGAGCTAATGCTGTTTGTCTTATATGAGAATGAGTCTCACATAATAATGTCTAATAGCCCAGAGATCTCTCTTGAGCGATAAGACGATGGTCGATATGAGCTTCAGATCAGGCTAAATATGTTATGAAGGTACCAAAATTGGAATTAATGGCCATTCCTGAAAGAAACCTGTTTACTTCCTACTTTTACTATTCACACAGGCTGAGAAATTACCAAGGGGAGTGAAAACACAAGCTTAAATCTGCCACCATTTCAAACAACCTCGAATCTATTCTGCTCCATGCCCTGAATCCGCTCAGTCTATCTTAGTGGAGTGGGGAGCTAGTCACAGCTTCCCATCGGAGTGGGTTAACAGAGAGAGAGAAACACTTCTCCCTCCGCTGGCTCTTGGCGAGGACAGTAATTTGAGGCTGGCGGCCTCTCCCATGTTGCGACTTGGATGGAGATTTTCTGCGCATCCAGCAGAACAGCTTTGACAGGGCGCTTCATTATGTGGGGCTCTGCAGCGAGGGGTCCGCCTCAGACGCCCGCCACTGCCTGAACGAGCTCTGGTGCCAGGCTCTCCGGAGGTGTGGAGCGCACCCTGGTTTGTGTGTGCGGGTGACCTCCTTACAATTCACCTTAGCACCTAAGTAGCTTGAAGAATAATTTGTCTACAACAGGGAGAAGAGACAAAACTGGCATTTCGAAATGTTAATTTATTGTTTATTCATATTGATTCATTATTTCTTCATTATTTTTTTATTTTACTCTATCATTTTAAAGATTAGGGTTGGTAAGGCATCTCTTATGCTCACCAAGGCTGCATTTATTTGATCAAAAATACAGCAAAGTAATAACAGTGTGAAATTTTACTAGAATAATTTTTTTTGTGTTCTTGTGATGTTACATCTGAATTTTCAGCAGTCATTATTCCAGTCTTCAGTATTCAGAAATCATACCCTAACTAGGTTTCCATAATCACAGTGCATTTTGGGAGCCACTACACTGGCCTTTTAAAAGGAACATGTTATTTCATCACTGGCCATTTTGGTGGCCTTACTGCTAAAACTAGTCTGTTACATATGTGTCAAATCCTCAGATCCTCATGGCCTTTTTAACTTTAGCTGTGGCAATGCGCTGGGGCACAGTGATCTTGGGGTAATCATTAAGCCACTAAAAAAAACCCTCTCTGGTCACGTCATGATAAAAAAAATTCTTGAAGCTCAGTCATTGTGTGGGGATAAGAGAGATTGGGGTCTTTACCTGCAGTGAAGCAAACGACATCCATGGGCCCATGTAGACCCATGTGTGACCTCTCAAAAAAAACATGATTGGAGTTTAATTGAAGCGCTACAATTCAATTGCAGGTTTTCTCCATCTATTCTAGCCTCAGGTGGGTTAATGTCCACCATTACTAAAACGGCAATCACAAAACAAACTCCTTACCCTTCAAGCAGACTAAAAGCAGTACAGATCATCTCTTTATTAATCCAGGGCTCTGCTGAGATGGTCACGGCAGGCGGGAGGCAGTTTCCAACCAGCAGCGCAGGAAATGAGGTCGCTGACAGGTGGCGAGGGTGGAGGAACAGCGTTAGCTTCCTGTTATCACAGTGAGGACGGGCTGTTTGAATGAATGTTAATTAGAGCTCATCTTTCCAGTCTCGTTCCTCCTGCCCTTGACCAAAGTCTTAACCCCATGGTGTCAAATACAACGTTTATACGGGTGATTCATGAGGCCACTGCATATGATTGACCAGAAGAGACCTCAGGTTGTTGGCCGGCCTCTGATTATGATGTAAGACGTGTACGTTTGACCTTTGACCACTGTGGGTGGAGATGCGCTTTGGTTGTTCTTTGAACTAAATAGATACATTATGAACAATATAGCTGCACCACATCTGGTTGATGCTACAGAATTATAAAGTAAATAAACACATTTAAACACACATACATACAGATACACACACACACACACACACACACACACATATATATATATATATATATTTATATTTATATATTAGTGGTGGGCCGCTATCTGCATTAACGCAAGACTCTTATCGTGTGATAAAAAAAAAGATTGCCGTTAATCTATTCACAAAGTTGGGTGTCTATACTACGCAAGCTATGGTGACTTTCACCTTCATAGTTTAGTGCGGATGTATAGCCGAATTACACTGTAGCCTTATTCAGACAGGACACGTTTTCTAAACTACTGTACGTGAATGATTTGATTCTTATCACCTGTCTTCCGTGATCTTCATACCATTTGGAACGCATTGGTATTAGATGCACGAAACCTGTGCGCTGACAGACTTGCGCGTCATGTTCATATTGAAGGAGAATGTGATATTCTCCTGGTTTCACAGACAAGGCTTAAGATAGTCATAGACTAAAATGCATGTTTGAACTACTTCAACTGAAAATATCTTGCTCTGACATATCTTAAAATTTTGTAAAAGGTGCATTAATATCTTAATTTAACTAAGGCCTAGTCCTGGCTTAAGATAAGCCATGTTTGTGAAACTGGGCCATTTTGTTGATAATAATTATCTTATTGCATTGAATTGTAAAACCAAGATTCACAACCCTACTTTTAAGATGGCAGTTCTGACACACAGATATTCTAAATATAACAGGGCTTTAATTTTAGCCTTTATTTCGTTAGCACACATATTTTGAATGCCTTTGGCAGAATTCAAATGAGCCATTTTAATCTAGATTAAAGAAAACAGAAATAATTACTTTATTCAACAGTTTGGCACCACAACCTTATCCACTGTTTATATATATATATATATATATATACACGCATGTGATTCACAAATCAACTTTTCAGTTCAACCATCATAGTTAAGTTCAAATCAACTTTTCAGTTCAACCATCATAGTTAAAGTTAAGTTTGCACGTGTTGCCAATTTACACATTCAAGCAATTTCAGACCATTCAGAAGACTTGTTGTTGAATCAGGACTCATAGCATATCTTTGCCAGTAATCTGGTAAACACTGTAGGTTATGTCTATGTCTTACTGTATGTTAACATATACAGCTGACTTAAAAAAGGAACTGAATGTGTGTCAGTAATAGATCCGTGCATTTAGTCTTAAAGAGACAGCAGCCTAGAAATACCTACTTCTGTCTGGCCTGCTAATCAAACAATACCACAGCTTTAACAAAGATGAATCTGTATTAATGCAGTAAGCGTTATGTTGTTTTATCCTGAATTATTAGATTTCTGCAGCTTAATACTACTGTTAATGTCTTTATAGCCTGTAGCTTATTAATGATGTAGGCTGTTCATCTTCAGTAGTTAAGCTAGTAGTTTCTTTTTTTGGCTTAATCAAAAAAAATGGTCCGATCCCTTGACTCCAAATCCTTAGTATGATCCGAACTGAGTTTTGTGACCCGTTGCACCACTAATTTGTTTTGTACAAAAAAATATCCTTGTCACTTCACAGCATTATGGTTGAACCGCCAAAATTGTTTGTTCTTAAATTGTTTTCCGAGGACAAATAAAGCACTTATGGTTTGGAATGACATGGGGGTTTTGATTAATGACTCAATCTTAATTTTGGGGTGGAGTAACCCTTTAATAGGTGCATACCTTCTTAAAGAGACAAGAATGCCTGTTCTTAAAGAAGGTCCAAACAGAACACAGATCTGCTATCACCCTTAATCTAAAACAAATATCTGTTTATAGTCAATCTAGCGGCTGAAATCAAGCATCACGAGTCTGGACGGCAAACGATACGGTTGTGTCTAAGCTTGTGTAACCAGGCAACAGAGAGATACAGTGAAAACGGGAACACGGCTTGCAGCTGTTGCTAGGGAACCACTGGAGAGTTTTAGAGCTTGTAAACGGAGAGCTAGCTGGTTCAGACTCTAATAGTCTGGGTTTGATGGAGCCGCACATACAGAGAGATGAGGGATCGCAAAGAGGCAGCGTGCTTCATCCCCCCAACACGGCATGTGTCAAATCCAACCAGGCTAGAGGTTGTCTGGTGTGTAAGCACATATAACCGCCCGAAGAGAGAGAGAGAGAAGGAGAAGAGGAATAAGGATATCCTACATAGCACATCATTTGCATAAGAAGCGGCATCTAAATAATTGAGCGGTGAGGGACAGAACTGGGTGATTTGATGCCTGGCAGCTAAATCTATTAGTGTGGAGGTAAAAGAGCAGACATGAAGAACGCTGGAGCTCCAGCAGAACTCGGTTTCTAGGAGAAGAAAGGTGCTGGAGGTAAGGCAAGTCTTTTGCCCTCGGATTGAGAAACAGAAACACTGCGAGAAAGAAAGAAAAAAGATAAGAGACATCTTCTGAAGTGAAAGACTCACACAAACTCGAGAGGCCGAGGCCCAAAGCAAAAGCAGAATCGCTGAGGGAAAATCTCTCGTATCATTTCACAAATCCACACACACAATCATCTACAGTCCTACAGCTATGAGTCGCTCACTCGGACGGTTTAACAATAGTACCATGAGAGCAACAAGACATTAAAAGAGCCTGTACAATAAAAGCAGCCTCACATTAGTTCAGAAAGGCCTTTCAGAAGGGCAAACAGCTCAGATTCGGTATTGAGCGCAACTCACAGAGGACACGCAGAATCTTTGCTGTTCATTAGCAAGTCATCTGCTATGGAGAGATAATTCGGTACTAATAGAATCAAGTGTGCAAATGCGAGGCAGTCAACGGCTCATGTCAAGGACGCAAGGAGAAAAACAGTACAGAAGACACAATTGACCGGATATGTTCCCATTCAGCATTAACTGCTCAGGATAACACACACACAACAATAACTTGCAGTTTTTCTTTTTAACTCAAAATAAATTAATTTAATGAAAGAACTGGTTTTATATAGGGTCATGACCTTTAAAAAAAGTTTCCTTGAGGGGGAAAAAAACAGGAAAAATCACAGAACAAATGCTGAATCTGTCATCCGCTATTGTTGACCTTGGGAGTTACTGATATCTAAGAATTGTCTTTTTCTAGACACTTTCAGACTACAAGGTTAAAAAAATATTATTACTTACAAACCGTTGTACTGTGTGCTGCATTCATAAACAGGCTCTGTGAATTCAGTAGAATGAAAAGAGAGGGAATATGAAGGAAGTGAAACAGAGTATTGTAAGGCCCATTAAGTGGTTATACTGTATTTGCCACAGTTAAAGAAACTGCAGCTTAAGGTTACACTGAAAAACACTAGTGCTATAGTGCTACTACTGCTGTTTAGTACACTGTGCACTTTCTATATACAAGGATTTACCTCAGCTTGTGGAAAGGCTACTCTTTCAAACACATTCATTCTTCATGTTGCTTTCATTTTACATTTGTACAGTGGTTTTAAGTAGCACTGAGTATATTAGGTATATTAGATTTTTGCTAAAATTCATAAAGATACTAAATAAAGATCATACTCCATGAAGATTTTTCCTACTTTCCTAGACTTTGGACAGTTTTAAAGGCATTTTTTACCAAATTTATTTTATTTATTTATTTTGCATCCTTATATTACAGTAGGTGTATCTCGACCAAATATCGCCATATTCCAGCAAAGCATACGTAAATTGAAAGCTTAATTTTTTTACCTTTTTCATGTATAAATCTTAATTTCAAAATACTGAGCCTTATTTTTTGTAAATTGCAGTGATAAACTCTAAAATTGACAGGTTTTATTATAACAATTTTTACTTCATTTCTACAGAATTAAATTTGTGTGTATATTACATATATATAGGGGTCTTTTTCAACCTAAAGGAAGGCAAAGACGTCTCCACAACTTACGGTGTATGTGAAAGAGAGAGAGAACAAGAATCTATAAATGGTAGGATGGGCCAATATTTTATAAAAGTGTGTCACTGCAACCTGACAACATCAGCACCTAGAATGTGTGAAGCTCAAGAGCTCCACTCACACAATGTCGCCCATCTGTCCTTAATGCTTCATCTTTAAAAGCGGCTGTACAGAGGGGGGGGGGGAAGAAAAAAGTGTTTTAGCAGCTTCACAGACAGCATTGAGCATGCAAGGGTCACTGTGCAAATAGAAGCAGCACAGCAATTAAAGCAGAGACAGAACACGGGTAATTTGTCTCCCGGAGTTGTGACACTTCTCAAGGTAAACTTCGGGGCGTCTTCGAAAAGCTTCACCTGAACACTCGCTTGCCTCTCAGCGAACATGCATAGCCTGCCCGTCAATCACTGCAACAGAATTAATTAGATCACTTCTGTTGAGGAAGCGTAGTCAAATATTAATCATAATCACACTCAAGTCAAAGTGCAAAAAGGTCTTTCTGCCTCATTGTCTCCATGAGTCTTAAAGCGTGGTGATATGAATATACATAACAATGGCCCTGCTTTGAATCATAACAAGTCTGTTAGCGGCGTGCCCTAGGAAGTCTTCCTAAGAGCTCAGAGCGGGGCTTATTTGCATATTTTCATATTTAATTTTTCATAGGGGAGACGGAAGCTTGATGTGGCCTAATACAGCTTTTGACACTTTTGCAGGCCTGTAATTACGCTCCTGCCCCCCTTCCGCCCCAACCACCTCCTCATCCACATTTTCCCCAATTAATGGCTTACGCAAATAGATCCTCTGGTGGGCAGAGGGTCATCCGGACCACCGCACATACACAACAACTCTCCCATTCCAAAGTTTCATTCATCAGAGAAACTTTCAAATAAGACATTTCCGGTCTACGACATCAAAACTGCACTAATGTTTGAAAAAGAGCGTGACTGTCTGGGCATCACTAAGGTGTTGTAAAGCAATAAGCCCAGTGAAGCTGTGGTTTACAGTGGATTAATAACAGCTGTTAGGCACGCCTCATAGCTGTTATAAATTCACTGTAAAACATGGCTTCTCAGGGTTTACTGTTTTTATAAAATGGTTATTTCATATGTGTAGCAAGGTTTCATAAAACAAAGCAAAGCAAATAAAATGTAATGATATTGATAGCAACATTATTCTTCTGCCAAACAATGTCTGTTTACATTGAAACAAAACCCAGGCGTTTTCAAGCTGACACTGTCTCTGTTTTCAAATTTAAAAATTGCCATTGTAATGTAAACAACAGGTATAAACATAGCATAAAGTTATGTGTTTAAAGTGAAATTCACTAGTGTAAATGTAGCCTCAGAAACACCCGTGGTTGTAATAAAAAAGGTGGTTGCCAAGCAATGCACAGAAACAAAGGCTGTGTTCAGTTTTTGGGTTTGACAACTATATTTTCTTTACAGGTGGTCTTGAAATGTCTTGTTCACACAGCAGCTTACAGTTGTGTTTAGAATTCGGCCTGTGTGAACGTACAACGAGAGTCAAGCCCGTATTCCTTAACAGTGACCATAGTGACAGAGACCACAGTGATGTTGATGTTCCAAGAATGTGGTGAAAATGAGAAATTTACAAGCGTGGGTTCAGTTACAGAATGTAAATTAAGGACTCAAATACAGGATTGACAGTCGTATTCCACTGCTGTGTAAACGTGGCCAAAGAGGTGTATGTTTTTCAAAGGGTGTGTCAAGTGAATCAGTAGATTGTGTACAAGGATTTGGTCACTGGTAAGCTCCCTGACTCACCGCACATTGGGACAGTGATCATTTGAATGATTACATGATTACATATAGAGTCAATGGACAACATAGTAGAAGGTCTTCACTTCAAATTAATAACAGCAGGCAGGACTAATCTAACACTAACATTATTTTTCATTCTCTTTAAACACATACATAGTTCTGTTACATGTTCTACATTGCAGCCGAATATTAATTATATGTTTTGATTGCTTCATAGTATTTGCGGTGCATTGTGGGATTTTTCAGGGAACGAATGTTCCAGTGCACTAGAAGGATTTTACGATTAAAGCAGCCCTTAGAATGGCCGACTGCCTGATCAGTGCCCCGACTACTGAACAAGAGCTGATTGAGATGCACCCAGTTACTATAGAATACCCAAGATATGTCACTCATATAGTTTTGAATGGGGGAAAAAAAGCAACGCTCAATACGGCCACTCTACTGAACAAAGCCCCACCTTCTGAGTTGAAATGGCAATCACTAATCGGTAAAGTCACCCTTACAGCTCACTGCAGCTGTCATTGGAAGTTCCGGTTGCTGCAGAAACATCGTTCACCGTTCGGAGACGTGCTCTTAGGAGTGCGCATGTGCACTGGCTGGTCTACCCTGAAAAATAAGCTCTTTTTATTGCTATTTGAGCCAAATAAACCACATTTATGGGACATTTGAATTTATATTTCAAATATGACATTTAATCGGAAAACACTTTTTTAATGTTTCAACATTCAAGTAAGAGCTGCACTTTCAAAGATGGCCGCCGAGTGACTTGACTTGGGACTTAGATGTTTTTAGAGTAATTTACAGCAGCTTTGAATATCACAGCGGATCAGTGACTCATAAGCAGACTAACACAACCTCTCTATCAGAGGGAAGCTGGGTGTTTGTATTTGGTCTCTCCAAGGAAAATGTTTTAGGGAAAGATTTTAAATATGTTTGAGAGAGAGAGAGAGAGAGAGAGAATACCATCTGTTCAAAATCAATACAGAGGGCTTGCACTGATGCTGAAACTATGAGTCCATGTCTTATGCTTTAGGTGGAGAAGTTAAGTGACAGCTGAGAGCAGACGTGTGTATCCGGTGTGTGGCAACATTAATCCTTCAATTCACTTTCTAAATGTGTACACACTAACCTGCACAGGTCCGTTTCTCCCATGACAGGCTCAGCGTCACAGCTAATGCCTTGATCTCAACCTGCTCTTATTCTCACCTGAGCACCACAACTGCTTGTTAAACAGAGCTGTTGAAGTTGGATGAAAAATGAGGGAATTATGTTAAAAACAAGATGTACAGAATGTTAAAATGCCACGCTCTATGCTCAGTGCCCATTCAACAAGATACATTTTGCACATATTTTTACTCTGAATATTCACACTGCATTTTTGCTGCATGCAAATATTACATAAAGCTCTAATATTAAATTCAAAGGCACACTCTGTTTAACCCCAGGGTTCCCATACCTTTTGACCAATAAATTTCCTTGACTCTTCAAGGCATTCATGATTACTGAGGGGTTTTAAAATTCACTTTACAGAGGTTGCACTTTCAAAAAGCAATTTCTAGTGATGTAATATTTTAGAGCCAAGCGTAACTTTAAAATACACTGCTCAAAAAAATAAAGGGAACACTAAAACAACACAATGTAACTCCAAGTCAATCACACTTCTGTGAAATCAAACTGCCCACTAAGGAAGCAACACTGATTGA
>JAUCMU010000024.1:12104211-12145763 GCA_032275025.1 Enteromius treurensis | reverse complement strand
AAAGATCATTTCATTCATTCATATCTAGGATGTGTTATTTTAGTGTTCCCTTTATTTTTTTGAGCAGTGTATATAGGCACTATAGAGATTTATTACACCACTAGAAACCTTGCTGTCATTCATGATTGCTAAATTAAGAAATTAAGAAATTGTACCAATTTATAGCTGAATACATTTAAATATAACATTCACATTTTATTTACATTTTAGCATTTGACA
Organism: Enteromius treurensis; assembly: GCA_032275025.1. NCBI lineage: Eukaryota > Metazoa > Chordata > Actinopteri > Cypriniformes > Cyprinidae > Enteromius > Enteromius treurensis. The sequence goes on along the minus strand of JAUCMU010000024.1, from coordinate 12,145,544 downwards.
CCTTTACCCAAGGTCACTTACAACACATTACAATATTAGTTTGGGAATTGAAGGCAAGACATACAAGAATGCTTTCCGAGACGTTTTAGATTTTAAGATTTCCATGACATTTCTTGCTCTGTAAGTCACAATTTTCTAATTCTCTGATCTTTCCAGGCTAAGGCAGAGTCGCGCACCTATTCCCAACTAAACCGAGAAGGCTTTTCAATAACATTCATTTCACACTTGCATTCAGAAACCAAGTTCCGCCCTCATTTCCAGGCTTTCCCTTGACCGTGGAAGCCCTGCAACCCCGTTCTACGTCTCTCTCTACCTGTTCTAGCTTCCACTCAACCAAAAAGGCCGATGCCCCAAACAGATGCCAGCTAATGTGTTTGTCTGAGACAGGGGCCTCATTCGCCACAGCAGATGGAGAGAGAGCAGCAGAGTTATCTTCTCTAGCCCCTAAAGGCAGCAAACCTCTCTAATGGGGAAAATAAGGTTGTTTAATTGAAGTTTATTTTGCAGTGTGACTGGTTTTATTGAGTACCATTTTTCTTCTTAATGAGCCTGTAATGTGAATGCTGATATCGTAAAGAGTGGCCTCACAGTGGTAAAGTTTCTGCCTTTAAAAGCCTCTGGACAGCAAAATGCTCCATACCTCTGTGTTTTTCAAGGAAGGTAATGGAGATTTTGCGCAAATGTACACATGCAATCCGTACAGGGATGTGACTATTATGATAACCAGTGCCACGCGCAGACAGATGGGAAACTAATGCCACACATTTCAGAGGCAAGCCGTGGGCACAGCGCTGCCAAGGCATTACTAGAGACTAATGCTTCCCGCTACCGGTATGGACATGCAGTAAAGTGAATGTCAAACCCCATTTTAATACACATTCCTCAGCTGATGCACACCACCTATTATAAACTAACAACTGCTCCTTTCCTTTCCCCGGCGCTCAACCATCCATGGTGATAAGCGCAGGCAGAGCGCGACGGCTCCGAACATAACTTTGCTTAAAACTGTCGGACAGATTCTGCATGAAGAATTCGTAAAGCTAAAAAAAAGTCTATATTCTGAAAGTAACCATTTTTTAGAGAAACGCTTCCTTGGGTTTTGTTGGCTGAAGCTCATCGCAGGGGTGTGGAATTTGGAGGTGGACCGCAGGTGGTTCTTCATTTCACCTTTGGAAACCTTTTAAAAGACTTTCTCCAGAGAGTCTCAACCTGATAATGATTCCATTATGGGATTACAGTGCTATCAACTCTGAAAATGTGGCCTCCATCACAAAGACACTGTATCTGGTTTCATCTCCGACATCCAATAATCAGACTCTGACACAGGCCTTGAACTGTCAGTATCCATCAGATCTAAAGCTGCGGAATTATAGTTATCAAACTGTCTTAATAAAAACTGCTAGACACACACAGAACAATGCTAATATTATACCAAAGTCTCATTACACAGAAACAGATCAGCGAGTCTTGAGAACTGGGACATACAGTAACAGCTTATTTTGTTCATTCTAACGTAAATTGTGTTTTCCTTGTCTATCCTATTAAATATCAGATACAAATGTTCTTGGTCAAATGTGTATTATAAATATTGACAAATCTAACTGACTTTAATGAATTCATTGAGACTCTCAGGTTTATATTTATTTAATAAAATTGTTATCAAAAGTCGAACAAGCTAAATTCACATTGACAGAACAATAGATTACATATTATGCCCTATACTAAATGTTATAGCTATGTCAATCTTTTGATGTTACTAGCTATTACCTAATATGAGAAAAACTATTAGTTTGTTTTTCACATTGCGATATACTTATTTCTCTAGATCAAAGATTTTTAGTTTTTAGTACTTAAATACTTTTACTTCGTACTTGATATAGTATTATATTAATGATACAGACGTATACAGGGAACATTGGTTTACCCAGTTTGTTATTAATTTTATTACTATTTTATTATGATCAAGCCAAGTGAATATGAATATCAACTTGAAGCATTCAACATTTAAGTAATTGGTGTCAAACACAATTTGTCAACTTTAAATAGGTCATACTAAGTAGGCCGTCGCTGTGTCTACCTAGGAAGAAAAAACTAAAAAAAAAAAAAAAATGTAATTATATTATAGTAGGTGTTGTCAAGTAAAATATGTCAACTGCATGGTATGTCAAATCTGTCAAATGAATGGTTTTGGACAATAATTGTTTAGGATAAGGTAGGTAGGTCATACTAAGTAGGTCCTGTATCAAATATAGAAAAACTCTTAAAGGAAAAAGAGAAAAAAAAAAAATGCATATTTAAGTTTCAACAATGAACATAGCCCTTAGGCTAAGATTTAAGGCTTTTCATAATGAGAGATTTGGCTCGGAGTGTTATTTTCTTATTGTTTTTTTGTGAGAAGTGTAATAGCTGGAGAGGGACATTGTCAATGTCATCAAACATCACCAACAGCTCTCATGACTGAAGGGTGTGGCCTGTGTACAGCTGCTGATTGCTTTTGCATTTTATCAGGCACAAACTAAACAGGCCCCAAATTTTCTCTCTTTGCTACTCCATTATCTCTATTTATTTAGTTCCTAGTCCTCCTTCAATGATGCATCTTTGACCGCTGCAATGCATTCTGCTGGCTTTGTCGTATCTTCTATGAATTTAACTAGGAAAAATGCTTAAAGCACATGAACATAGTTTTAAGGATGCATAGGCTATTAAGGTAATGGATTGAAATTTGAAAAGAATCAATGTACTGTACTTCAATGGTACTAAACACTCATAAAGACACAAACAGATTTGAACATATGCAGCACAAAATGAGATTGGAAATTGGATTATTTCTTCGTATAATTCTTGTAAAGACTTAGCATGTATAACTAGGGTACGGTTAATGTTGCTTGTAATAAGTGTAAAAAAAAGCCACCTGAGATTAAAATTAAAAATAAGAAAAAAAAATAATAATTCTAGTGCTCTCCACCTCTACAAGAAATCTTTCCACAGCCTAGGAATAGCAGCAGCACTTACAGATGTGAGAAATAGCTCCTATCTCTCATTAATCTCTAACCTTGCTATTCACTTCCATACAATTCACAAAAAAATATGAAGCAAGCAAAAAATCCTTATTAAGGGATATAACAATAGGCCAAAGAAAAGCCCCCTGAGCCCTGTAAGTTCTGGAGCATGGAGCACGACGGAACATGTATAACAATTATCGTAGTAGACCACAGATTATACTTTTCAACTGAAGCACAAAATAGGCTAAAACAAAATTTATCACAACGGTTATAGCATGAAATGTGAACTAAATTCTTTGTGCAGAGATATAATGAAAATGATGAAGGTGAAGGGGGAGTATTTAGAGCATGAAATACCACATTGAAAATTGTTGTCTGGTTGATTAGTTTCCTCTCTTAAATCTACTTCCTGCCAAAATGTGGACTGATGATTCTGGACAAGCATGATGAGGGGAGTATGGGAATTCAAATTTTCCATGGCTCTGTCCACAGGGCCTTAATGTCTGTTATAAGGATGGTTCACCCAAAAATGTAAAATGAAAAAAAAAAAAAAACATAATTGAATGTGTAATTCTAACCCTTAATGACTTTCTTTCCTCCTTGGAACACAAAAGAGGACGCTTAGCAGACATTTGGATGTTCCTTATAACAATGAAAGGTAATGGTGACCAGTGGTTCTCAATAAAATTATCACTTGAAATCATCAATGGTAAAATCATCATGTAATGTGAAATTTTTAACTTTAATGACTTCCTTTCCTTCTTGGCACACAAAAAGAACAGTTTAACCGATTTGTCAGATGTTCTAATCTCCAATGAAAGTGACTGAAGTTTCCTAATGAAATCATCATTTGAAATCATCTTTTAATGTGTATATTAGGGGTGTAACGGTTCACAAAAATCACAGTTCGGTTCGATACGACACACTGGTGTCATGGTTCGGTATGTTTTCGATAAAGCACAGATCATGTCTTCAACAAACGGGCCGCTGTTGTGCTTCAACTAAAGAAGGTCACAATCTTTCTGTTCTGTGCTAGGAGTGCTCAATAACATTTTCTTAAAACCCGCGGCTATAAATGTACCGATCGCTGTGACTGGTCGATTGTTTTGCCCTGTTCTAATCTGTTGGAAATGCCTACCTGAATGCCGCAGGATAGTTTCTAATGTGGGTGTTTCTGGTTTTCGTCTGTTTGGGGGTGAGAGGGACAGTCAGCACGTAGCCTGTCCCGTCGTTTGCGCTACCTTGTTGAACGTAGCACTGAAAACATTATATTTTACACACTTTATTCTCTTTTTTTTCCTGAATCCTTTGGTTTTTAATGCGTACCGAACCAAGAGCCTCGTACCCAATGTTTCAATACGAATACGCGTTTCGTTACACCCCTGGTGTATTTAATATAATATTTGAGGACAATCATACAAGTTTACCACAAAATAAAATAGTTTTATTAGTAGTGTGAACAAAACCTAACACTTTTTAACTAACCCTACTAAAAGCATTAACACTGCTGCAAAGATCCAGTAATGAAGATCCAGGCCTATTCCTGAAACTCTCTCTTTCTCTCTCTCTCTCTCTTTCCAAGTAAACACCATATAACATGTCCAGAAGACCGCACGAATCCCTCACAAGCAGCACGTTCAGAGGCTGCTTTGTCAACAACCTCACTGACCTCACAGTCCCTAATGGCTACTCTTCTTCAGGGGCGGTGAGATTCAGCAATGGGTCTTTATCATTCTTCAAGTCTTGCCCACACCTGTTTAATCCAGCTCTGCTCTCCCAGGAGCATCATAACAACCCTGTCTACCTCCTCCAGCGGATGCAGCTGACCAGCTAAGCTCTGTGTTTTTCCAATGTTTACCCTTCTCTGGACTTGAACTGCATCGGCAAGTAAGGAGCGGAGGAAAGAGTGGTGAGAGTAAGCATCTTTGGGGAGATGGAGAGAGCGAGAGAAATGATTTATCTCTTCGGCTGTGGATGTGAACAGAGGAGGGAGCCAAGAAGGTTTCACCAGGGCCCATAAAACGCCTGGAGTGGTAATTTATGGGTCCGGTTGTGGCCGTGTTAACGCAGCGGGCCATGTGGAGAGGATTCATCTCTATATATGGGACAGTCCTCTCCACGGCAACTCACCCCTTTTCCCCATTCTACTTCTTTCCTCCAATCTGTCATCAGAACAGGAGCCCTCGACTCCATCATCTGGCAGAACGCTAAACAAAATCAACAGAAAAGTTGAAAGGGGCTAAACACTCATGGAAGTCTATAAATTAAACCTGGTGAACACAAACTGAAAAAAAAAAAAAATGAGGAGAGGAGGAATGAAATGTACATATAAAATCTAAATGTGAAAAACCGTCTTAGGTATTGCTACTTTTCATAATGATATTGTATTTAATGTTACAGTTCATTATTCTGAATAAAAAACAAAACAAAACACATAATTCAGTTTTTTAGTCAGGATATCTAATTATTATAATAACTATTATAAACATTATTCTTAAAAAGAGCTGTAATTCTTGTGGTCAAAAAACTGGCACTCTATGCACAGAAGAACATATTACTTTCAGACATATCAAAAAACACAAGTTATGCTTACTATTATATTGCTCAACTACAAAATGTTTTGACAACAACTACATATAATTTTTTATTATGACTCTCAATCCAACACTATATTTTTAGTCTTTGAGGTAATTTGTTCTTTCATGAATTGCTGATTAAATGTTGAATTTAAGTAGAGAGTTTGCTAAATAAGACACACTACTACTGTCATTTTGCCCTCATTATTTGCCACATTATTGTCTGGCGTAATTGTTGCAAAAAGAAAGTAATTTAGATACACTCATTTTCTTTATGGCACCTGTGTTAGCAAATGCATAATTAATATCAGGCTGAACAAATTAAAGTTTCCATATTTCCACCTACACACCAGAAACCTCCATTAAACCTCTCTCTGTATCTTACCTGTATCTACAGTCTTTAACACAGCAAGACTGAGAATTGTGAAATGAACAAGCAAATATATACCTAAATATATGTAACTGGAATCTACTCTGCTCACTTTCCATGTAACTAAAATAAGAATCCAAGACAACAAAACATATTAACATAAGCAATCCATCCTGTTTGGCAAAAGCAATAGTAAGTGCAGTATAATGGCAATAATTCATCAAAGACACATAATTCTGGCTTAGAAAAGAGGGCTATACTAAAAGACACAGTTCTCATTAACATTACAAAACACTGTGCCATTGGGGGTTGTTCCCTATTCTCAAACATGGCAAATATAATTTTAGTGCCAGTAAAACACATATGAACTAAGCTGCCAATTTTATAGGCTTCATCAAGGCTACAACCACAACTTAAGTACCATTAATACAAGAAAATATGGGCTTGTTGGTGAAATAAGACTAACAAGACAACAAACGAAACAGAAGCCAAAGAAGAGAAGAGTTGAATAAGATGCTAGTGTGAGAGAAACGCTGTTAAGTGTTGATATTTAAGAGGAAGATGACTGTGGTTGGTGTGAGTGCTTTAAGAGTCTACTAGTTGTGGCTGACGTCCAGCAGATACTGGAAGTGTCTAGTTAACAGTAAAAGACAGTGTGGCACTCCATGCGAGGTTACCACCCTGCTGTAGTGCTTGCGTTTTCAGAAAAACAGAAAAACAATAGACAGAAAAAACAACAAGCAGGCAAAACAACAGACAGACAGGCAGACAGATTGACAAAACAACAGGCAGACAGACAAAACAACAGACAGACAGGCAGGCAGAAAAAATAACAAACAGACAAAACAACAGACAGACAGACAGACAAAACACAAGACAGAGAAAACAACAGACAGACAGGCAGGCATACAGAAAAAAACAACAAACAGAAAAAACAACAGGCAGGCAGACAGACAAAACAACAGACAGAAAGGCAGACAAAACAACAGACAGTCAGACAGACAGACAGGCAGACTTAAGGACAAAACAACAGACAGACAGGCAGACAGACAGACAAAACAACAGGCAGAAAAAACAAGAGACAGAAAAACAACAGACAGACAGACAAAACAACAGACAGACAGGCAGACAAACAGACAAAACAGGACAGACAGACAGACAGGCAGACATACGGACAAAACAACAGACAGACAGGCAGACATAAGGACAAAACAACAGACAGACAGGCAGGCAGACAGAAAAAATAACAAACAGACAAAACAACAGACAGACAGACAGACAAAACAAAAGACAGAGAAAACAATAGACAGACAGACAGGCAGACAGACAGACAAAACAACAGACAGACAGGCAGGCATAAGGACAAAACAACAGACAGACAAAACAAAAGACAGAAAAAACAAGAGACAGAAAAACAACATACAGACAGACAGACAAAACAACAGACAGACAGGCAGACAGACAGACAAAACAAAAGACAGAAAAAACAAGAGACAGAAAAACAACAGACAGACAGGCAGACAGACAGACAGACAAAACAACAAACAGCCAGACAGCCAGATATATACATTTTAAAGGTTCAGCAAACAGTACAGATAAACAATACAAGCCTGATGCAACATGAATGAAGAGAGACAGATGGACAAACAAGCAACTAAACAAACAATATGTAAATGAGCGAACAACATAAAAATCAGTTTTATTTAGGTGCAGACATTCATCATTGTCATCCGGCACCGAACTACCCAGCATGCCCCAACATGTCCCATTTCTCTCCCATCATCTTTGTCCTGTTGGTTGATAGGCCACGCTTCCTCCGAGTTCATTTATAGCACATTCTGTCACTTTTGAGCTATTTACTTATGGAAATGTCCCCTGGATTAAGCCGCTCTCCAACACGTTCCCGGGTATGACAAGTACCCTTCGAAAAATAGGCCCAGGCGTGCCTCATCAGCTTCGAATGGGACGCGCTCGCGACTTGCAGGAATGGTGATGTGAATAGCAGGATAGGAAAGCTGAACTGGTTTGAAGGTGACTTTCTCTCATACTCGCATGACACTCAACTTACTCTGTTCAAAGTGAATTGCTCTGCTACAATACAAGCCTTGCTCTTTTAAAAGGCAGTGCAGTTATTTACATTATTATAATTATTGTCATCTAAGAACCCTTCATTTAGCCAAATTATAAGGCAGCGTCATTTGCTTCCCATAGAAGACAAACTTAGCTCATTAAAAATAGTAGACAAAGTGAGATAAATGCTGATAAAAAATGCAATGAGAAATTTAATGTATGTAACATAGTTCCCAGAAAAACATTATTAAAAAAGAAAGAAATCACCATATTAAAATGATTTCAGAATAAGATAAAAAAATATATATATATATATATATATATTTTTTTTTTTTATAGGAAACAGTTACTTTAAATGGTAATAGTATTCCACAATTTTACCATTTTTATAAAAATGCATACTTAAGCCTGAATTTGAGCATAGATTGAGGAAACTGCAGAGCTTTAGCAAACTAGTGATTGAGCTCTTAGTTTTCTTTTAGAGTTTACTTAAACATATTTGTTTGAATTGAAATTTACCCAAAAAGTTTAAATGGCTACGCAGAAGGTCAGGCTCCTGTTTGGCAGCTGCATTGTGCACAGAAGCAGAAACCTAATTTGGACTCCATCCTCTCTAATGTAATCCATCGGAAACATGGGGAAGCACTTATTTTACTGTTGTGTGTTTGGGATGGGAACGGGCATAATGCCTTCTCCAAACACAGAAAAAGAGGAAATGGGGACGGCGTTTTAGAAAGCAGGTTTTACCCCAGCCAGTCGACGTGTGTTTACAGAGACGGTTTTCTAAAAGCTATCCGCCCCGTGTCTGATATAATTCTCTTCATGTGTTCGTGTACAAGCACAGAATGCCAAAAATAATATGTGAAGGTAAACCCAGACCTAAAGAATGAGGAGACACAGACATTAGACTTTGCTATAAGAAAAAAAAAAACATGTTTTTGCAGCATGGCTGTTTATAATTCAAAAGATTTTTACTTTCATTTAAAGTAACCAATCAAGCGAGAGACCATTACTGAGAGGATGAGGATAAGTAGTCATGCCTAGTCATTCTGGAAAAAAAAATAAAAAATCTGACTGGAGGAATTGCGCATGATATGAAAGCTAAAAAGCCATAAGTGCAGTTATTTTGTGTGGGGGCTTATTATTCTTGCACCTGAAAACCAGCTTTCGTGTTGCATTACTCAAATGAAGATGAATGAAAACAGTAAATTATTTTGCTAATTCGTAAATTGAGGCCAGCAGCTGGTAATTTTATCTCTTCTCTCTCCCTCTCTCTCACTTACTGACATGATTAGCAAAACATGCTCTCGTCCCTTTCCAAAGGTAATAAACTGAAGATGAAATGTGAAATATGTACATACGGCAGAGTGTTCTGGAACATTCAAAAGAGGAAAGACAGAGACAAGAAAACTAAAAAAGAAAGAAAAAAGAATGAGGAAAAGGCAGAGTGGAATAGTGAAAAACAGAGCAACGGGCCCACAGGGTTTTTGGATTGGCACCGAAACGTCTTTAGTAGTATGATTGACATAGCAGGCAGCCGTTTCCTCAGGGGCTGGGAGGCCCTCCTCTGTTTGTAATAATGTTGAAATGTTTAGCGGCAGTCTCTGTTTATATGTGCGACGCAACTGGATCAGCAAATCCTCTTGTCAATCAGAGCCTAATGACTCCAAAAAATAAATAAATCAAAAATCAAAACCAAAGATTAATTACACATTTTGTGGTACTAAAGTCTACTAGTGAAACTGCTAACATTTAGATTTTTTTTTAGCACAGAAATATTTTTTTTCTTATTATTCACTGCATATAAACATATTAGTATATTAGGGAGAAGTTCAAATAAAAAAATAAATAAATGTGTAAACATTATAAAATGTTTTCCAAGTTTAAATTAATTAGAAGTGGTTACACTGCTCTTGAAATAATTTGTGGCGGACTATTTTATTTTTCCTGAAATTGCATTTTTTCAATATTCACTGCACTTAGCACAACCAACTGAACAAGAAAGTGTTTTTTTTTTTCATTTAATTATTTTATTTACTTTTTTCAATGATTATTATCTTATCAGGATAAAAAAATAAGGATTTGAATTTAAAAAGTCAATACATCTTCCAGTTCAAAACTCTGATTAAATCTTAATAGTTTAGAATATTTTGCCATTTGCTTTTAGTATGATATTATTGATTTGGTTTTGTAATAATTGTTTTGTATCGCTGTGTAATTTATTGATTTTGTGTCCTTGAGTGCCTAAAAGGTGCAAACAAACAATTAAATAAATAAAACCACAACTTAAAATAATAACAATAAATATTGTTGTGGTTGTTATTAAACCTTCTGCTTATTTACAGGTTTAAATTAAATTAATTTATTGTGGATTTCTGACTTGTATTTTTCTATGATATTAGCAAAAGGGAGTCACATTAGCTACTGCTGATAAAGAAGTACTCTATCATCATGTGAAAATGAACTGTTGTGGTGCAGAGTAGACCGCCTAATGGAGTGTTTACTGTGTCAATACACGCAGTTTGGAGTGTCATACCGCAGTTTATGCACCTTGTTTGCCTTTGTGCATTGCGTCAGATCATCTCCCCGACGTGAGGCTCTTAGGAGAGACATCATCAATAATTCTGAGTATCATAAGAATGACTATAATTACAAAACAAGAGGCAGCGATGAGAGACAAAGGAGGGAGAAAAAAAGCGGTTCGTGAAATGGCGCACCATGCTTCTGACACAACGAGACGAAGAATGAGCAGGACTGCTGAGCAGAGTTCACCGAGCTCCGTGCTGGATTTACCAACAGCAGAAGGAGGCTGTCACATCAGGTTAGCGCTGAATGTCTCTGCTTCACGCGGGCCCCTGGGAGACAGCAGAGCGGCCGAGCCGAGCCCACGCACTCAGCGCTGCCGATGGAGCAGCAAAGAGACCCGAGCCCTAGGGCCAACTACCCACCACCCTGCGATCAAAGACCAACTGTCAGCTTCAAAACCCATCAACGCAGGAGATGTAGGCTAAATAGAAACCTAAAAAGTCAAAACCCAGAGACGTCGAATCAAAAGCACACAATCAGACTGATGCAAAGCTTTCTTTACCTAATTAAGATCCCAATACAATATTCACATGATTTGCACAACCTCGGGTTTAAATTTTATGGTGACCGGGAGGGGACGTTTTCGGTTCACTTAGTTTGGTCGTGGCCACGTGGGAACGTGATAATAAAACCTGGCCACAAGATATTAATGCGTCTTATTAACTTGTGGGAACATGATATTATGTCGTGCCCATGAGATTGTTTTGTCAAGGTAACAACATCCTTATGTCGTGGCCTCCAGATGCTATGTTGAAGGAACGACAATCCATCTCTCACTATATTAATAATTGTTAATTCGCAGAAATAAAATGAAAAATATATACTTTTAAACTGCATTTTAAATTACAGTCTGCATAATCAAAGCTTTATTAGGCTACATTACATATACACATATATGTGTACATACATATATGTATATATATATGTGTATATATATATATGTGTGTATATATATATATATATATATATATATATATATATAGTTGAATATTATAAAGTCAGAACGTTAAGTTAAAAAGATCAAAATGAAGGCGGGGGGAAACAAATATAAAAATATAATTATGGGCTAATAATAATAAGACTGGGATGGGTAAAAATATTTTCTTATATTACTTTATGTAACATTTATTCATGATAAACTTAATATAAATTTTGTTTGCATTGCGTTCAATATAATAACTTTATAACACAATAAATCAATCATTCTTTATATAGCGCTTTTAACAAATCATTAAAAATAAAATAAATTATGAAATAATTTTTATAGTACAATAATTTCTATAGTAATTCATATAATCATTTCTTAATTAAAAATGAATTAATAATGAATCCATCTCTGATAATCCCAGGTAGCTGTGGTCACACAGGTTTGTATGTGCAATAAACTTGAGAAACGAGAAATGGATGTCATTCCAATAAAATAGCATCTGGAGGCCACGATAAAAGGATGTTGTTACCTCGACAAAACAATCTCGTGGCCACAACATAATATCAAAGTCTCACAAGACTAATTAATATCTCATGGCCACGTTTTATTATCACGTTCCCACAAGTTAATATGTCGTGGCCACGACAAAACTTAGTGAACCGAACCGAAGACGTAATAGAGTAAAGCTAAGATTTCTTATTTTACCCACAGATGAACAAAAGTCATAGAAGTTTGGAAAGACATTAGGGTGAGTAAATGATTACACAGGTTTTATTTTTGGATGAACTATCTCTTTATAGTAAGTGCTGTAAAAAATACAGTTCGTACTGGATTTAAACAACCAATATGTTAACGCCTTAACAGCTTTTTTGGTCTTTCATCCAAATAGCAGAAAAAGCTAGCTGTAAACATTATATTGTGTGTGAATCAGATTCACATAAAGGTGCAGATGTTATATTTTACAAATTACAATAAAATAAAAGAATAAAATAAATAAATAAAAAAACTGATTATTTTTTGTAATGTCTGACTAAAACAAACTCACCATACCTTTAAAATAGGGATGTTCATTTCGGTTATTTCTCGTAACAGACAACCGACGCTCATTCACCCATTAACCGACAACATTATTTTAAATTAGAATTAGAAAGGATAAGCGCCTGTGACCCGTTAAAAATAGTCATATTTATTTTCCTGCAGATTCATTGTACATGCGCAAAAACTACCAAACAGAATACGAACGTATAGAATACGTGATCATATCTATTCATATCATACACCTGCAGCACTTTTGCGACCAGACATGACAGCACTCCAGTCGAGGCGCGAGTTCTTTCATCAAATCTTCATTAACCGACAGCAGCTTATAAATTTGGGCGGAGAGCGGAGCATTTGAATCGCGCACAGAACACAAAACTGATGAGGTCTAATAAAACTTTCAGATGACACGCAACTTCTCCATCACTATAAGATGAAATCCCAGAGTTTGACTCTCCACAGACAACGCAACAGACACGCTTAAGACCCAGAAAGGTATAAATAAAATAGCAACATCTGTCATCTGCCACAAAACTTTTTTTTTTCTTTGCACACAAAACGTATTCTCGTGGATACGAAACATAATAACCACCAAGATATTTTACCGTCATAGGGCAAACACTACTATTTTCTGAACTCTGAACCACCTCCAGGCATTTGACACACAACGCTGAAGGGCAAAGCTCCATCCTGGCACTCTTCCCCTCAGTGAGCTGCCACTAAATAAATTCAACGCTAATAAAAGGTTAAAAAGCCATACCCCTTATTACTAATAATGCATTCTGACGAGCTTAAAAACGAAGAACGCATAACTAAACCAATGAATAAAAGAATGAATTAAATGAATGGCTATAAAAAACTCCTTTTATTCATTTTAATCTTTCAGACATGCTTTAATTCAAGGTCAGGCCTTGTAAACAGCCTCTTTGCTGAGGCAATATGAAATCCACCTATTGTGTTTGTGCGTGGTAACTGGAGGACTGGGATCAGGATTGAAGCTCTTGCGCTGCAGGAGATATTTCCAGTCTAAACACGTTTGGAGTGATGCAACTGTGAGACATAACATGAAGAAAGTGGCAAGGTTGTTTGTTTGCATCCAAAAGCTTTACAGAGTAAGCAAGTTATGGGGAGGTCTCTTTTATCTGAGTTCGACGAGGATGGCATGAGCACAGCTGAGGGTTATCATGAAAACCATCACACTAAATCTGTCAAAAGCCTAAAGAAACCTCAAGAAAAACAACACCCAGTCACCGCTAACTACAGGCATGGCTGACCAAATGAGAAGTCTGGCAAAGTGCGGCAGACAAATTGCAGACATTACAGATTTATGAACATATTCAATTGTGTTTGTCATTCTTTGAGTGCTGTGATTAGATGGGTTTTCTCTCTCTGTGCTACAACATGATTTGATTTCCTCATGACCAATACAGATATCAGCAATACTGTTTGATTACATTATAATATATGCTTTAGCTCACGATAGAAATGAAAGCCCGTTTATCAGATTTTTGATCATACTGCTATGTGAAATATGTCAAATGTGTAATATTCCTTATACATATAAACATAAATGAATATTACTTATACTCTAGTTCCCAGTTAAACGTATCAAATTATCATTAATAAATACATTTTAACCACTAATATTTTCCTTTGCAATAGCTCAAAATTGGATCAGGGTTGAAGTCTTCCAAGGGTCGTATTTAACCCCGCGGGCTATGTTTTTAATATCCCAGGTATGAAAGAAAATAAGCTATATTGTGTGTTATCATATTAGTTTGCTTCACAGCCCAAGGAAAAGGCCTCATGGCAGGGACAATGGAAGCACACAGTGTTCTGGGTCATCAGAAGTTGTGCTCCATCTAGCTCCTCAACATCACTTCAGAGAATGCCTTTTGAAAAAATCGACAGTAAAGCCTCTCCAGACCAAGTTCTGGCCCTGGATCAGTGAAAGGGATTGGACAGGATCGTTCTGTTCTGTACTCAAGATGTTCTAATCTTTAGGTCCTGGACACAAACGTCTGCATGAACGTTGCTTCTCATGACAAATAAAGACAAACAGGTAGATTAATAATACTATTTCACCGTACTATAAGAGTAGGTGTTTAGATATAATTACATGCCTGTGGATGGTGCTTCTTAAAATAACGTTATTAATAAAAACAGCCATAGTAATTATTATGACAATTAAAATGATCTTAATCTGCATACTGATTACATGCTGTCATAAATATTAAAGCGAAAAACACCTAATCCTGAATGGAAATCAAGCATTTCTGTTTGTTATGAAAATGGATTTGACAAAAAGTGCCTTGGATCTGGCGTTGTAATCCACGCTGCTGTGTGCTGTTTCCAAAACAACCGCCACTAATACATACAGCGAACGGCTTTCGCTGAAACGATAAAAAAAAAAGGCAAACTCAAATGAAATAAATTAAACAAATAAATAAATAAGTCGCAATCAGTGGAAAGCTTATGAGCAGAGGAGAATGAATAAAGGCATGGGGCTCACAGTAAGCGGGTACTTTCACAAGGACAAATTTACATTTATAAAGGGATTCTCACCAGGAGCGCACACGCATTGAGGTGCTTGCAAGCTATTTGCTTCCGTCTGATTAATAAAATGAAGAATAAGTCTATTTTCCAGCTTCTTTAACAAGCTCCACATCTAAAGCGGAATGAAAGGGAAATGAAAACCTATTACAGATGCATAAAGCAAAACTATAATCAGACTGAATGTGATTCGTGGTATCAGGAATGGATACTTCATAAGTCAGACAGAGAAAAAAATTGTTTTTTGTGGAATAAACCACCCCCATAATGCCATTAATTCTGATAAGTATTGAAAGTAAAAACAATTGCATATAATTTTTGTTCATAGAAAGTAATTTATGAATAAATACTATGATGAAATGATTTCATGATATCATGGACAAGTAAAAATACTTTTGAAAAAAACTAATTTTATTCGTACTGTAGCAAATATAAAGAAAGAATGAATTTTAAAAAAGAAAGAAAGACTGAAAGAAAGCATTTCTGCCTCATGACCATGAGAAAAACAAACAAACAAAAATATTTGTCATTAAATCTGGCATAAATAACTACCTAAATGAAATTGATGATTAATTTAAAATATGCAATAACATTCAAAAAGCCCAAAAGGAACAAATCCCTGGTTCAAAAACCTGAGAGGCACATGGTCACGTTTGAATAATCTATGTGAAGTTGTCCTGAGGAATGACAGATAGCGAAATCAAAATAAAAACATAAAGAAACCAAACGATCTGGGCTTGTTTCATCTGAAAATGAGGGGGGGGGAGATTAAAGCCATCACCTATAGCATGTGGCTTGCATAAGAATAACACTGGGAACCAGATGAAAAGACAAACCCCACCAGGGAAAAAAAAAAAAAACCCTGGGATTCCAAACTTCCCACAAAACATCCCTAATTAGTGACAAGCCTGCATCCCAGGAGCCTGGAGGGATATTTGCGTTTGATTATTTTGGCATGATATGACAACAAATGGCAATGGGAGGGAGGAGTGGGAGGTTAGGAGAGGAGAGACAGGAAAGACAGAGTTGAAAACAAGGCCGCTGGGGCAGCGCAGAGCAGCTTTAGGTCCTCTTCGGAAAGTCGCTCTCTCTCCTTCAGATTTACACCCCGCAGAGAAGCACAAGGCCAGAGCAGTCAAACACCTATCTGTGCGGCAGATAAACATGGCATGACTGATTTAGCGGATTGACTGGATCCATCACACCTCTTTCTCTTCCCTTGGCTCTAATATTCCCTACAGTCACGAGCAGCAAAACGGATGATATATTTCTCTCCTCTCAGAGGCTCAGAGAGATTTAAGATCATTAAACACTTCCCTCCCAACTCTTCTGTTTTTCCGGGTCCTATTCCCCCTTAGCTCGTTGTCGTAAAGTGGTGCTGGATCCAAGTGCAGAGGCCCAATGCGTGGAGATGAAGAATATGGCAATCATTTTTCCTGATTAAAACTCTAATGGATTTTGCTCAGTGGAGGCAGGGTGCGGGCTGTTAATGCATTGCAGGTGTGATAAGGGAATCACAAAAGCTCTGCTGTATCATGAAGAGCTAAACTGGATACATTTACATTCATGCATTTGGCATAAGCTTATATCAAAACTGACTTTTTTATGAAGTATATGCACTGATGACCTTGGCATTGCTGAAAATCTGTTCGTTTTTTGGCTTCTTTTACTGGGTGATGTTAGACTTTATATTGAAACCTACTGGCATGGATAAAGTAAAACACTAAAATCCAGTTATTGATGCTGTATTTGTGCATTTCTGTCATTCATGATTAATTGTGGTTCGGCAACTGAAAATGTCTGATATACATCATATGTAAATAACACACATACTGTACTCCTATTTACATCAATGGACAACCAGTTTGGTTTCAATTGCATATTTCAATATGCAAAATGTAATAAATTGTGTTTTTCTTTAGCTCAAATCATGACTACATTTTCAGAATGGCAATTGGCTCTTTTAACTGAAAGATGGGGCTTGCATTTCAGTGAAATCCCTGTGAAATTTCCTGATTATCCATTCATCCCAAGGCCAAGTTGAGACTTTCTTCAGCAGAAGAAAAATAAGGGTCTTCTCTAGTGCCATTGAAAAGAAAAAGAAAAAAGACAAAGCATTTTCAGAATATACTTATAATATATAAAATATACTAAAAATATACTAAATCCAAAAATAAAGTTGTCCAAAATAAGTTCTTATCCATGCATAGTACTAATAAAAATCATGTTGTAATATAAAGTATATTTACTGTATGAAATTAACAAAATATCTTTGTGCAACATGACCTCTTTTTAAAATTATAATGATGTTTGGAATAAAGCAAAATCTATACACATGCAAGTCAACAGTTTCTTTAAATAATTAACAAGATATTTATCACTGATATATATATATATATATATATATATACATATATATAAAGCTATAGTGAATGTGTTTGTTACAAAAAAAATACCAAAAAGCACATTGTCCTGAGTCTAGTTCACTGTACTTAACATGTGGCTTTTTGGCAGTTCCAATTGTGACACCAAAGACAAAGTTCTCAGTGCGGTAAACCACCAGGCCATGACAGTCCATTGGAGACGTTGTGTTTTTTCCCAGGGTCTGGCTGCCAAACAGTCAGTGTGCTCTGGCCCAGTGCCGCACATAGGAAAAACTCTAAAGCGCCACTTTCTTTGCTCATCCCATCTGTTGGTTTTGGCTCTGGCATCACAAGCAGCCAAACAGATCTAAAGTCAGCCTCAGCAAACAAGACAGTAAGCCTGCCAACCCTGTTCCTCACATCAGCGTTCTTCCATCGGCCACTGTTTCTTACAGTACAGAAAAAAAGACTTCAGAACAAGGGCTCTATGCGGCATGTTATTCTCATGAACACAACACTTAATATAGAGAACATAGACAAAAATGCTTCTTATTGGCAATACCACAAATCATGTATAAACTGCAAAACTATAACAACAAAATACAAACACAAAACATTTAGCATACATATCATCAGTACTTTTAATTAGCAAGGCTGCATTAAATTGATCAAATCTGACAGTTAAGATATTTGTAATGTTGTAAATGTTATTTCTGCTGTTATTTCATCTTTCAATTCAATGTTGAACAGCTGTGTACTGTATCACCACATACAAACCCAAACATAATAATAATGAAAACTCCCAAGTCTTTGTTGCTAATTACCTCCAAAGGACGGCCAAAGTTGAACACAAGGTCTCAACAAAATTATGCTCTGAAAAGAAGTCATCACTTTCCTCAACAGTGCAAATCAAACAAAGCTGCATTAATGAATCTAAAGGGGGCAAATTTCTCAGTATCGTGGATTCACTTATCATGTCTATAACAATACCATACTGTGACAATCTGCAGCGCTATTGTATCTTATCCAGAGACGCAGGGGCCTGAAGAACCTTGCAGACATTCATTAGATGCTCTGCCCCGAGACACAAAGATATCTAATTATTCACTGTCAACAGCGGACCCCCTGGGCTCCCCACTACATTGCCGTATCGAGTAGTCAAAGTCAAATGAACACAAACAATGAAATTAAAGCGCTGGTCATGAGACAAATGATGTTTTTAGTCATCCGCGTGCACAACAGTCGTGAACAATGAGAGCGGGGCGTAACAGGCTAATTTAATTAGCCAATGCCAGTGAGGCGGAATTGCTCTGAGGGAATAAGTACAAATTTGGGCTGCCAAGAGGCTCTATTTGCTCAGTTTGAACTTGGCAAAAGTTCTATATTGATTTTAATAAACCAAAGGAAAAAAAACAGGCCGACGTGATTAGCGAATGACTGACAAATCGCAAGAGTTACGTAGAGCCGTGCCAGCAACTAAGTGGTAAACAAACAGACTAGAAAAAATAAATAATGAATTAAGCAAATAGCCAAGCATCACCACAAGCTAAAAATGTGCTGGCACAGGAAACGCCGCCTTGTTGTTCTAATCCGTCGCAGATGACGCGTGTTTTCGCTACCGCAAGGGGCCTCTTATGAAAACACAGATGAGTTTTAGTAGCACATGCCCCAAACCACAACAGGCGGCGGGAAGCAATCGAACACACACAGCAATCGAATCAGATCAAATCAGATCGGACACGGGCAGAAGCAATATAGGTGTGACTTACCTTTGAGATGATGTTCAACAGAGTGAGGTAGATCCGTCAGGCCCGGGCAGGCAGAGCATGAGGGAGAACAAAATGAGAAGAAAATGTGGTTAGCAAAACTGAAGACAGAAATGACAAGTTTGTTTTCAGCGTGCTGTTGACGTGACATTTCTCTCCATTTTTTCGCAACTGCAGAGCGGCAATGGCAAAAAAACAACATGCGTAAATTGACAGTTGAGATATTTGCGTTAGTAAAGGGAGTTTTCTTCTGAAACATTTGGATGTTCGTCATTATAACTGGAGTAGATCAATTTCAACTGAAAGCTGAGTGCCCAGGGCCTCTCTGAAGTAATATCTACGCCGAGACGGAAAGAGAAAAAAAAAAATCAAACCGTTTGGCCAAAGTGATATTTTGGCAACCAATTTCGATTGCGTACTCTTCTGGTGATATGTTACCTGCCACAGCTGTGCTATAGCATGTCTTTAATGTTTACTCTGATTTATTGAGCTGTATTAGTGTTTTGACATTTTGACTGGCTCGGCTCACTGATACTAGTTCAAACAGTTACAGACCATCAACAGCACCGGAGCGGAAGCTTAATCACGCCATACTCAGCCACTGACAGCCTGAGAGTTGCCATAGCAGTTGGCTCGCACTGCGACGGTGCCGGGAACGGACCGAGGGATGTCGAGGGGTGATTGGAGGGATATTAGAGAGAGACCGAGAGATGAGTCAAAAACCCAGCGGATGAGTTTGTAGACCATCAACATTCCTGCCACATTTTTCTACATCCCTGACAATTGACAACAGATGCCGCAGGCAGCAAAAACGCAGTCCCAAAATTGGGAGCCCATCTGACTGAGTGCAAGGACTGGCCGTCGCTGTAAGTCTATAAAGAGCCAGCCAGATAAGCATTTAACAGGACACAGATGGAGGAATAATATGCAGTTTTGCTCTTAATTTCCAACCGTTTCCTGCTGCTTTTTGGGTCTGGCAGCAGAGCTGCTTTTCCTTCCCCTCTTGATTCACTCTTGAAAATTCATCCAAATGAAAAAAGGACCAATTAACTTAAACAGCCCACATGATTTCTTTCAAGGGCAATGATAGTTCTTTTTGTTAAAGCTGTTGTTTTATTTTATTTGAACTGATCTGAGCAAGGGCACCTGGTCATTGCAGGCAATGATGATGACTCAGAGTTTATTTGATATCTGTCATCGCTGTAGAGCAGCCAAAAGCTTTCTGCCTAATACAGTAAAAGACATGCACAAGCCATCTAAATTCTAACAGCTCACAAAATGGGATGTTTAGTACAGAATAACTGCTAAATAATTTGACAAAAGGGTCAGATGATGACAAGCTTGCCAAATAAAGCTACATAAATAGTTTTGCAGACATACTAGATGTTTCTGCAGGAAAACACGTGCAGGAGCAGGCATGCATGCTCATTTTCTGGCAAAACAAACCTGTCTGACAATAAACAAGTATCACAGACACGCACGCTCTGTATCTCTCTCCACACTCTGCCTGGGTTCAGAGTACCTTTCACTCCTGGACAAACACACAATACAGCAGACAGCTATGCTTTTCCCAGCCTCTCATTCCCACGAGAAAGGAAGTGACATCAGAGACACAGTCTGTGATCTGTGTCTGCAGGTAGAGAAAATAAGAGAGAGGGGGCTAGAATGATAGATACTAAGAATGAAAGACAGACAGAAAAACAGGTATAGAATGGCAAAACAATAGACAGAGTTCTATCTATCTATCTATCTATTAATGACCAAACAGAAAGACAGGCATAGAATCCTAGGCAGGAAGATAGAATGATATATAGAACTTGCTGTTCTTTTTTTCTGGCATTCTGCATGTCTGTCTTTCAGTCTCTCATTACATAACTTTTAGACAGACAGACAGACAGAACAACAGATAGAATGATGGACCAATAGACAAAACAACATACAGAATGTGAGACAAATCGATCAACAGACAGATACTGTAGATAAACACACACACACACACAGTCAAACAGACAGACAGACAAAGAGACAGATAGACAGAATGATATTTAGATCGAAAGACAGCTAGAAAAATAGATATAGACAGAATGATATTTAGACTGACAGGCAAATTAATCAACAGACAGACAAAATATTAGAAAGCTGATAGACAGTCAGACAAACAAACAAACAGAAAGACAGACAGATAGACAGAGACAGACAGAGAGACACACACAGACAGACAGATAGACAGAGACGGACAGACACAGAGACAGACAGACAGAGACACAGACAAACAAACAAACAGAAAGAGAGAGACAGACAGACAGACAGACAGAGAGACAGAGACAGACAGACAGAGAGACAGAGACAGACGGACAGATAGACAGAGACAGACAGACAGAGACAGACAGAGAGACACACACAGACAGACAGATAGACAGAGACAGACAAACAGAGAGACACACAGAGACAGACAGACAGTGACAGAGACGGTCAGAGAGAGACACACAAAGACAGACAGACAGAGAGACACACACACAGAAAGACAGAGACAGACAGGCAGAGAGACACACACAGAAAGACAGATAGACAGAGACAGACAGACAGAGAGACACACACAGAAAGACAGAGAGACAGAGACAGACAGACAGAGAGACACACACAGAAAGACAGACAGATAGACAGAGACAGACAGAGAGACACACACAGACAGACAGATAGACATAGACGGACAGACACAGAGAAACACAAAGAAAGACAGAAACAGACAGAGAGACACACAGAGACAGACAGATAGAGAGACACACACAGACAAACTGATAGACAGAGACAGACAGACAGAGAGACACACACACAGACAGACAGATAGACAGAGACACACACAGAAAGATAGACAGACAGAGACAGACAGACAGACAGAGAGACACACACAGAAAGACAGATAGACAGAGACAGACAGACAGAGAGACACACACACAGACAGACAGATAGACAGAGACAGAGAGACACACACAGAAAGATAGACAGACAGAGACAGACAGACAGAGAGACACACACAGAAAGAGAGACAGATAGACAGAGACAGACAGAGAGACACACACAGACAGACAGATAGACACAGACGGACAGACACAGAGAAACACAAAGACAGACAGAAACAGACAGAGAGACACACAGAGACAGACAGACAGAGAGACACACACAGACAAACAGATAGACAGAGACAGACAGACAGACAGACAGAGACACACACACACACACACACAGACAGACAGATAGAGACACAGAGACAGACAGAGAGATGCACACAGATAGAAAGAGATGGACAGACAGAGAGACACGCAGAGACTTCCTATCACTTCACGAACATGACAAATTAAAATTATTACTGGGTGAAGGATCTACTTCCTCTTTAGTAGCACATCATATTTATAACTGCCACAAGATAAGAAGTAAAGAATGAGCACATCTGCAGTGTAAGTACCATTAATGTTTATATAGTTATGTGTGTGTGTATATATGAATGTGTTTTGTTTCTGTTTATTTTTGGATGTATATTGTGTGTATTTGTCCTTTTATTCTGATGTGTACAGTGCTTTGCCAATATGTACCCAAGTATATCATGCCAATAAAGCAAATTGAATTGAATTGAGAGAGAGAGAGAGAGAGACAGACAGAGAGAGAGAGAGACAGACAGACAGATAGACTGAGACCGACAGACAGATGGCTGTCTCATTGGATGTGTTTCTGGCTGTGGTTTGAGGTGGAGTGTGTGCAGATGTCCACATGCAGTGAGTTCATTATTACAGCACTTACTCTAACAGCATCTGAACTGTGACCAGTGCCTGGTCATTAAACATCCCATCTCACACCATCTGCTTGGATAAACCAGCAAATAACCAAATATACCAGCAAAATATCCAACAGAGCCTCTTCCCATTAGCTCTTTGAGTTGTGGCTTGTTTTTGAGGATGAATGACAACTTCAGAACTTCTTACATCAAAAAAGATTATATCATCGCACTGCTTAAAAATCCACTATTAGTAGGAAATGTAAGCAAGTGTTTATCTCCTAAACATCCCAGCAACAAAGATAAGACAATTATAATGAAATTACGAAATGTGGAGTGTTAAAAAGCCTATGCATCACCCCCTGCAGTATCCACAGTAAGACCATTATTCAGAAAAAGGCAACAGTTGGTTTAAAAATCTACATTCTTTTCAATTACTCCAATTTTTGGATCTAATGACCAGCTGCAGCAGCAGTAACTCATGGGTCTCAACTACCCACAGTCATTACAGGAGCCAGTGAAGGCTGCGTGGTAATTAGCACAAAGAGGAAGACACAGACAAGCCCGCATGACACGACACTGCAACTGCACCGCCAACTCATCCCTCTTTTTAATTAGCAACATTAGCAAGTTAATCCCGTTCCTTTGCCTCACAAGTAGCGCTGTGGGTATTTGCCACATGCAGTGAGTAAATTGTGGCAAGACACAAATCAATTGCACCCAAACTGATTCTCTCGTCTTGAAAAACTTGAATTCCAAACTATTTGAGCAAGCCTCAATCACAAAGGCCGAATCCCAATATGCATACTTCAGATGAAAACTAAAAGTATAAGCTGAACTGGAAATGACAGCGTCTCTATATTCATAAGTATGAAACAAGCTAGTATGAAAACTTTAGAGCACATCATCATTAATACTGCTTCAAAGAACTGTTTCAAAGGTTTTGGACAATAACAGTAACAAAATTATGCACAGATGCACTTTGCAAATCCATTTGGAATAGTGCATACTGCTGGCACCCTTTACATACCATTTTCCAGTGACAGACCAACTGACTAATTACACGATTTTTGGCCATTTTGAGATTATCGTATTAGATAATAACTATGCCCAGCTGAAGTGTTAGATTTCCCTTGTGTTAGTTCCTAAATCTACTAACAAACCAGCCATGGATAATTCACTTTTTTCTTTGGTGAATTATAAGCACATATTGTGTTAAAGAAGTGTTCATTTAATTTCTGCATTTTCATCTCATTTGCAGTCCCACACAGAACACTGCAAAAAGTACCTCCGCTCTTTGTGAAATTCTTTGCATTCATGGACCATACTTGTTCATGAAATTTGGCTAATTTTATTATGCTTTCAGCTAACAAAACGCATAGTCTTCTCAGCTCCATTCAACACATTTCTCTCCAAATTAGTATTTTGTATCGAAACCAAACTATCCACTGTCTAGCCTCCTCAACCTAAGTGGACTACCATCATTCATTGTAATCCTTACTTTGTGTTTTTTAGTAAATCAATACATTTATTTAGCAATAATGCCCATATAATGCCATATATGAACGGTGATTCAGCCTAAACGTCCAGGTATGGAACCTGGAGCTTTGATTCCCTTCACAACTTATATTCACGTGACACCTGCTTCTTTGAACACTGTCGATCTGATGGGCTGCTTTGTGTGAGCGCATCCATCACTGCCACCACAATGCATCCATTCACTTAATCTCACTGCAAATTCAACACTCATGCACACGTTTACACATGTCAATTATCTAAAAAGAGCATTCTTCATCCAGAGCCGCTATCTGAGAGCAGTAACACATTTGTTTAACGGAGCTATAACAGACTATACTGCTAATTAAGGCATAGATTATAACACCCTTAGGTTATAGTTATACATAACATTGTTAAGCTGATTTTAACATGTCATATTATACGTTTTCAAGCAGTTGTGTTGCTACTATACTTGTATAGAAGTCCACAACTCTATAATTTATGCCGTTTGTTGTGTGAGTGAAATAGTGTAGAGTAAGTTGCACGCAGGTGAGCTCTTTTGACAGCACAATTCAGCTTCTTCTGTAATCAAGACCACAGAAACATAAAAAGAGAACAAAAGATGAGGGACTGAAACAAGGGAGTGAAATCAAACTGATATCAGTCCTGAACTGACAGTCTGATGCTTTTGATATTTACTTCAAAGACGCTGAGGCTGAGCGCCGCTTGTGCTCTGTGGGTGGTTGGCTCATGCCTTTATTCTTTTACTTTCAAAATAATAAATGAATAGATAAATAATACAAATAAACAATTAATAAAATAAAAACAACAACATCTATCTGTTAGAAAAGGGTTGACTAATTGGCCCACTGCTGCATTAGAAGCTCAATACCTGACTATTAAAATTGATATTTGCAAGTTCACAATCTAATATGTGCCAAGAGGAGTAAAGAAGAAGAAAAAAAATGCTGAATGCACCATCAGATATTGGATGAATGAAAGACTTTATGCCAAACTGATGAATTATCCCACTGAGAGTAGTCTTTAAAAATTTTTTCC
Organism: Enteromius treurensis; assembly: GCA_032275025.1. NCBI lineage: Eukaryota > Metazoa > Chordata > Actinopteri > Cypriniformes > Cyprinidae > Enteromius > Enteromius treurensis. The sequence continues at coordinate 12,119,967 of JAUCMU010000024.1, read as the reverse complement.
AAGAGCAAATTGTTTCTTGTTTTGACATATTGTCAGGTGAAATCTAATCATGGTGCAGGTGAAATATACTGTAATAAAGTCTCTACTGTCAAATCTTAATTTCACGTATAAAAAATGTCAAACGAGGGAAGCGAAGGTACGAGCGCGATCCTGAGCTCTGGAGCATGTGCCGTATGCGTGTCACTTCCCTTTGATCTGTGCTCCAGTCCTTTGTGAGTTCCCCTGTTTTGTACAAAAGCTGAATGTCGACGCAGAAAACAAAACAAATAATGTTAAAGCAAAGTTGGAAATTTTCTGACTGTTTTGTTTCATGTTGAGCTGTCAGATGAAGGAACACCGCACGCGTTTGGGGCTGGATCTGAAAGGCCTGTGCTCTCTGTAGGAATACATCTCATTAAAATGGAGGCTTGAAAGCAGGAAGAGTGGAAATGAAAGAGGAAACAAGAGGGCCAAGTGGGCTTGAGGGAAGTGGGAAAATGAAGCAGTTCGGAATAAGACCAAGGATTGAGGAAGAAATACAAAATAAGGAATTAATAAATGTAATATGAGAGAAAAAGAGAAAGCTCTAAATAGAGATACAGAAGAAAAGCAGCTGTAACAGGTTAGACTTTCTCTGTCAAAGGACAGTAAGAGGGAAACAAAACTTCTTTAAAATTTTAATTATATAAAAAAAAAAATCTGTATTTATATGAATAAGTAAAATATGTATTATTTTATATTCATTCAATATACATTTAATTCAATTAAATGAATGATGCACACTTGAACCTTCTATTCATCAAAGAGTCCTGAAAAAAAGTATCACTGTTCCTTTAAAAAAAAAAAAAGTTATAATAATACATAATGCCCTCTGAGCACCAAATTGGCAAATTAGAATATTTCTCTAAAGGATCACGTGACACTGAAGACTGGAATTATGTGCTAAAAAAGGAATAAAATATGTTTTATTATATTAACTGTATTTTTGAACAAATAAATGCAGCCTTGGTGAGCTTACGAGACTTCCTTAAAAAGATGTCAATATTTTACAAACCCCAAACCTTTGTAGACAATATTGTCTCAATTCCACAAGCATTAAAGTACATTTTTGAAAACACCTCTATATAGATATTTCTCGATATGCAGCAAATAAAAACGCTCTTGTGAGGCAGCAACATAGAAATACAAAGCCACTGCTGTGTTTAGACATTAGATATGGATATGATTCTGTTTGCAGGTCAACTCAACCTCCAGTGGATTAAATGAATTGCCTTCTGTCTGAACTGTACGTACACACACAATGTCTTCCCCACCTACCTGCTCTAAATAGCATAGCCTAAAAACATCATGCTGTTGCTGACTAGCAAGTGACAGCTACTCTGTGCGCATCGCTGACTATGTAGCGCTACTCTGCGTTCCTTTATTCTCTTTGTGGCTCTCTCTGTTCAATTTAGAGTCGTTAAGCCATCTGGACCGTAGATTACCTAACCGCAGCACGTACAGTAAAGACACATTTCCAAATGTAAGCCGTAAAAAGAAAGCCGACCTTAATAAGCCGATTTAATCCAAGAACTCAACGAGTCCCATTGACACTGACACCTAAGCTCCAAAACCCTCACGCTGTCTTAAGATTATGATTTGAAACTTATCGTCCACCAAAAGGAAGTGTTTAATGTCGTTTCACAGTCTCACCTGCTCTCTGCGCAACAGCAAGATTTTCTAGTAATATCCACACTTAAAATTTATACTTTACATTTATCATACTTCATCTCACTTTATATTCAAAATCAAATTTCAACTAATGCTAATTCGACATGTCTTGGGGCTGTTTTACATTAGCCTAGAGCCTTAACGGCATTGCATTTGTAGTCTTACATAACTTCCTTCCAGAGTTGCCCTCAAGCAGCCCCTGTTAAGCATATTTTGGTTTGAGAGGCAGGCCATTTCACAGCTCTTTACATCCTTAAACTTCTTTTTACCTTCCAATATCTCAGAGAACAAAAGCAACTATCAGAAGCTGGGACCCAGACGGCAAGAAGCCTGACCTCCCTGAAGCATTCATCAATCATCATTGCCAGACTAACTAAGCAGGGCATCCTGGCTTAATTAAAAGGTAACATGCCAACCCAATTAAACAAGCTTGCAACTGGACAGGATCCTGAGTTACACGTTTTATTTTAACTAATTGTTGGTGGAAGAACACGTACAGTAGATAAACCAACGAAAAATCATCCATCCGTCTATCGTTATATCCATCCATCGAAACCAAACTGGACGCAATTTGAAAGAGATTCCTACAACAATAGCTTAAATAACCCTTCCCTTATGTAAATCCACCATAGCCTTGGCCAAAAATACCACATTACCACAGATTTATTGCGTTATTTTGGCGAAAACGGTAGCTTCATGAATCACAAAGATGCTGTTTTGTATTTGATAGATCATGATCTTGCGGGCCTGCTCCAAAATCATCATGAATAATGAGAGTCACAGTCGCATAAAAATGCTAACACGCCTGTTTATGAAGATACATTCATTAGAACCCAATAGGGAGCATCTTGGAAAAATCCTGAGAAATATTACATCATATAACACATGAGAATGCACACTATCCCACCGTGCATCATGCACCTCATAATCTCAGTACGCTCGTTTCCTCATTACAAACCCTAAAAGCACCTAGATGGCACAAAACAGAGATTCAGACAATATTTACCATTGCCCAAGGTCATACGGGGGCTAGAGCTTCAGCTGGAACCTGGCAGCGCCATTCTTCAGCCATATCCCCAGAACGCTCATTCAAAAGGTCAGTCATTTACCATGCTCGCAAGAATAGAGCTCTCAGCACTGCGCCTAAGCCTTTTTATTGACGACTGGAGAACCACTGCCATTTCCTCTCAGGGTTAAACATGAAAAAGAACGCAGTGCTGACACTAAAAGAACCTTTGTTACTGAGGGAAGCTTATGGGGTTAATTTAACGGTGCCCAGGTAGCTTGGCGGCGTCACTTGCCGAGGTATATAATTCATGACCTCTGCTGGAGTTGAGTCCAAACGCTAATTAGCCTCTTATCACCGTTACAACGCTGGGACAATGGCAGCCATTTTAGCTCCACTCAGAGTGCTTCACGTCTATCGAGCCGGGAGTTTCTCTGAATGGAAGGCCATTAGCAGTGCAGCTGTAGACATAAGACACAAATCAAGGATGCTGACAGTCAGACATGCATCTCTGGATAGTAACGAACAAATGCTGGACCTGCAGGCGGACACAGTTAATGACAAGATGTCTGAGAAATACAGTAGGGTTTAAATGCATGCTACAAAGTCTGGCTGGAGAGAGATGTGCTGCATGGTAGGTAATTCCAAGTCCTTGAATACTTTCTGCCCCTTAAGTCACACTTAAAAAAGTAAACATTGTATAAATCTGTAGGCATATACTGCTAAACCAAAACTTTTCTTACTCAATTTAGCAATCACATTTTGCCAGCTGGTCCCACTGTCCCAAAAACGTGTGCAATGTGCATTCTTATGGCAGTAGTGCAAATTATCAGTATGGACTGTATGACTTGAAGTTTGTGCTGTTTAAATGCAGTAGATACTCCTGACACTTTGCATTGTAAATGTGTAAATGGCAGATGGTCCTCTTAGTAGCATGAAAAACAAACTTGTGTTCAAAGTGCCAATAGGTTAACGTCAGCGAAAAGTTCCCGTTACAATTAATGGAGTTGTTATAAATATACTTTATTATTATGGAAAATAGCAGAGAAGGCTTGAAGAACACCGACAAGCCATATGTAGTCACATCATGTATTTATTGATTATGTTTGATCAGTTCAAGCGGTTTCATTCAGTCACATCATTTGCTGGAAGCTCCGTATCAGGGATTTCTTAGAATGTCATGAGTTCTATCATTTCTGTGATGCACAAGTGTAGTGTTTTACATTAAGTAGTGTAGCTCTCTGGTGACCAGTATGAATGGAACAGATACTGTATTACAGATGCACACTTAGTCCTATTTTAAGCATAAATAGGAAAAATAGTATTTTTTTTCTGAAGAAATTAGTGAACTATATTTGCTGTACTATATTGGTTTAAATGTGGAACTTGTATATATATATGTAACCTAAACGTGACTAATGCAGTTCTTAATTAAAATGTAAAAATAATAATAATAGTACTTCATTTCAATATCTTTTATATAATTATTTTAATTCATGATAAAAAAATAAAACATTGATGATAAATCACCAATTTTTTTACTCTATGTCACTGCAAATCAATGTCAGTGAGAAGGAATCTGGAAACCTTACACCTACACTCCAAAACACTGTTTTACATTCTAAAGACAAATCTTTGAAATAAACACATTCCTGCAGGGTCAGATGTGTCATCTAGAAAGAATATTACTTTTGTAAGGACAGCACGCACATCTTTCCGTGCTGCGCCTCTATTATCAGTCCTAGCAGAATGAACCTGAATACCGTCCTGCCCATGACAGGGACAAAATAGGAACTTGAAAATTAGAGGAACATGCGACTCAGCAAATCTGTTGACTTGATGCTTTTCCACAGTATATCATCTCTGTACAAAATCAATTTAGCTGCAGATCAGGATTGGAGCAGCTTTGTGAGAGGACGAGAAGAAGGGCCGGTGGGCCGCGGAACATTCCAGCTGTCACCCGCTAGAAGATTCATGCCTTAAAAAGTGGTGGTATTGTCAGTGATGATGGCTACGAGCCAAATGCTTACTTAATCCTGACAGTAAGATGCTGTCATGCTGTCTAAGAGAGTACAGAACATTCACCACTGATTTGAAGCACAGTAGTTATACGATTGAGGATATAGTCTCAAGAACATGCGTGCAATCTGCTGCTTTTCAAAATACGAACAATTATGATGTAGAAACCAATGTCAGTAACATACTAGAAGTGGAAATGATCACGAACTGTTAACTAAGCGTTAACCCGCTAACTAACCAACAAATCAATAATTTAATTAACACTTTAACAATTTAAATTTGCTTTATGCTTGTTCTTTAGTCAGAACTTATTTCAGATTCTGTCAACAAAATTAAATATGCCATCTGTCCTAAATATGCCGGTTTCCACCACTTGTTTTAACCTTTAAGTATTTCAATCAGAGAAAGAAATAGGGCAGAATAAACAACAGCAAGAAAGAAATGTGTTGCTCCATCTAAGCTACAAGATGCTACACATTGTTATAGGATTTATAGTAAACTGTGAAATAATGCTTTACTGACAGCAAATCTGATGTAAGGCACACAAACATCTTCACATCATGCTTCAGTGAAGCTTGAAAGAATAGACATTGCCTTTAAAATCGAGTCACTCAGTAAAGGTACTCAAACCTTATGTCATGCTATTTATGCCACATTTGTGAGCAGAAAAAGACAATGAAAGCACAAATGAATCACACAGCTGTCTTGATATCCAAAACACTGTTAGTCACTGTCAAAATGTTTAAGATACCAGCCCCTGGTTTCATTTCTCTGTTTTTTTTTTTTTAATATAATAGCATCTACAAACTCTATCCATGTCAATCCTAAACGCAAACAGATGTGTCTTTTCAGTAAATCGATCGCGGTGCCACCTCAGAAATACTTGCATGTGTTTACCATGTATCTTCATTTCATTGTAAAAAGCTGTTTTATTACAAGTAAAAACTTTCGCCGAGAGAGTGAACCAAACAGCTTTTTTTTTTCAGATATACTGTATGCAGTTCAAGGGTACCGAACAAACATATATCCTCAGCTTTCCTTGAGGCAAATGTAAAATGTTTTGGGGAGGGGGTAATTAGAATAAGAAAAATAAGTGAATAAATAAATTTGATTGACAGAGATCTTCAAAAATGACTATATATTCCAGAAAAGCGTAATTTTCAGCAGTTATTACTCCAGTCTTTAGTGTGACACGATCCTTCAAAAATCATTTTAATACGATTTGGCACTTAAGAAACATTTCTTATCATTATATCATTCATCATTATATATCATTTATTATTTTTTTACTTTACTGAATAAAAAGTTTGAAAAACACTCTTTTTTTAACATAATAAATGTCTTCACTATTAGATAAAAATGTATACTGAACATTTCAATGGTACACTACAAAATGAAGTACACTGGAAGCATTTGTGAGTAACTAATATAAGAGTGGAGAACCTGACTTGTTTGCTTAATTAGCTTCCTAGTGCACTTCCTGACCGGCAGAGGTTTGGCTCAGATGGGCACATCTGTACTTTAATGGCAGACTCAGTTGACTGCTGTAGCAATGAAACAGAAAATATTTAAGAGGTCTTTGTTTTTAAGAATAGGTGACTGAGCTTAAACTCTAGACTTTTGCATGTCATCACATCTGACCCAAACAAGCAACAGCCAGGAGGTTATTGTGTTATCATGCCCCTTTCGAACTTTACTGAAGTGTACCAGTGACACCCAGTGATACCCAGTGCTCCAGTCACCATTAGGACTGAAAGCAAACACTTTGCACTCACCAGCCTATGAGATAATAATCAAATTCAGTAAGACTAAAAAACCTTTCGGTCTTTATTTTGATATATATATATACACACATATATATATTAATGAAAAATACTAATAAAACAAACTCCTGCACCGCAAAAAGCACACAAGCCTTACATCTAATAAAAATAGCACAAAAAGATAGCCAAATACTAGGTTGTGCTCTATGGGAAGCAATTACCAAAACAAAGAATATGAGCACAGCGGGAAAGTAAGGATCACTGTTGCTTAGAAACAAGCTTTTGCAAAACAGATATCAGATTAAGAGGCAGCTGGGTAAGTCCTGTTTAAAACGTTCTCGGCGGCGTCTTTCCTCGCACTCGTGTTGAATCAGGGAATTAGGTGACTGAGGCTGTTCGGTGCAGATGTGAAGAGCCAAGCGCTGCTTCTTTCTTCTTCTAACTGCCCAGCTTGAGTCCTCATAAACCCGACGCTCGGTACACATCCCTTTCCACCCCGCAGCCTCATTGCGGCACGTTCCCATTGAAAACGCAATGGCGGACTCTCCTTAGCTAGGTGGGCCCTTTTCACAGCATGCCTGAAACATATGCTCGTCTTGTGAGAGCGAAAGAAAGAAACCAGCTCTTAACATGACAAGCCCTTATGGTCCAATGAAGTGGATGACCTGCAGGGCACTGGAGTATGCATTTATCCTTAATCAGCGCACAATGGAAAATAAGCCTCATTTGTATCAAGCCTAACTCCTCGTAAGCCCAAGTAGAGATGAAAACGCTGTACAATTTTATACCGCAGGAACAGGCTGCCGACAAGCCAAAAGCTACGGATTTCAGATGAAAGGTCATGTTTTCTAAAGTAGGAGCACAATGGCAAAATCCATTTCCCTACAAATGAGTCATTAACATTTGGCTGGTTATACGCTCCACTTCCCCTGTAGGACCGCACTGCGTATACAGCCGAGAAATTGATCTTAATCCATCTCTGAATGAAGAATCACCATCAGCACGGCAGATTACATTTGTTAAATTTATTCTAATATCGCGAGCAATCCAGACAATAACCCAGAGAACTGACCGTGCAATGAACTCAGAGGTGGGGACATTTATCACCGGTAATTACTAATGACCCTGAGATTAACCTTTCTTATACTACACAAGATCTAGGTAATGATCATTTTCGAAGGTTTTCTGGTCAAGGTGTTATTGTGTAAAACGTACCACGATCAATCATAATACACTACCTTTTAAGCTCGACTGCCAGGTAGAGCAGGTGTACTCTTCTGTATTCAAATGTTTCTCATCGAGAGCCATCGCTGGGGAAATACCAGAGTCACATCACTCAGTACACGTCCTGATCACACTGTGTGTGTCTTAATTGCAGAAAATAGTTGTACTTTCTTTTATTGCATTATCATAATTAAATGGAAATTGTTATATGTTCCCAGATAATATGCTGTTCCAACATGGAAGACGGAACATTTATAAAGAAACCAATACCAAAAATAGACTTATTAATTAGCATTGAGGCTGGGTAAAAAAAAATGACAAGTAAAGTGAGTTCCTTTTTTTTCCAGGTGAAATTCTTTTTCCATTTACAAGAAAAAAGCTGAGTAACTTTTTCAAATAAGTAATCCCTGTTTTCTGATTATTAACTGAAAACTTCCTTACCGCTACGCTGAGAGAAATCTGAGTAAACAAGATGGTTACTGCGGTTCTAGACTAAATTTGAACAGGCAATAACTTATCTCACAAAAACAGATTGAGCATTCATCATACTGAATAAAAAAACCTCAAAATATTAAAGTTCCAAAAGGTACTGCATCACAGAAACGACGCGCCCTAATCTCACATACAGTCTCAAGTTGGATGCACGGCACGCATTTTCTTCCAAACCAGGCGAATGGTTGTGAGGAAAGAGAAGCCTCCAGTTACTGAAGTCAGCTGACGAATTTGACATTACCAATATGTTGAGCGAGCCCAGCAGAGCACTTATCGATTAGGGGTTAGAAAAATGGAGGAGAGCACTACATGCACTTTGCTAATAGGTCTTTACTTATTCATGATGAAAAGCAGGAGGGAGGAGGCAGTGAATCTATCTGACAAACACAGCACAACCCACGTAAACAAGAAGTAAAACGCATAAGGAGGCTACTGTAGCCATTCTTCAAGTCTAAAGAAAAGACAATATGATTTAACTGCTGTAATACAAACATGTGTGCTTCTAAAAGCAATGCTAGCAGTTAAGCTCTATCAGTAACAGTCGTGGGGTAATGTCAGTGGGTTTAAAAAACACTTACAACGAAAGTTAACAGCACAACAAATACTACAATACTTAAAACTATATCCACCAGATTTAAACATACATCCCTAATAATCCCGTTTCATGACCATGTAAAGCAAATATGAATCACTACCAAATTAAGCAATTAATAAACTTGAAGATCAAGTGCCTAGAAAAGTAGTACCACAAAAATGAGTAGCACTGGGCTTGCTTTTTAATTTTTTCATGTGATACGTCTTTTAAGCACAAGATCTGTAACACACCTGAAGATGCCTGGCTTTACCCCTTAAGGATTCTGACTAGTAATACCCTATTTGAATCACGTTTAATAAGTTTAGGTATTTCCTGTGAATGGAGTGACTGTGGGGTGAAATATAAGACCGAATGTTGAACAGGAAAGCCAAGACAGTGGAATCTGAGCTACTCCCTGAAATCATTACAACAATCCCAGATGTATACAGAAACGCATCTGAGAAAGACTGCAGGATTTAACTTCTGAGAACTCATTTAAACTAACCATAACATCCTCTGGCACTTTTGCCTCAGTCATTTGGTGAGAGGGATTTCTTCTCAAGACAGCTCCATACACGGACATGCTCTCATTCGCAGCTTTCCTACAGATGCACTTAGTCATTTCTTTCCTCATTAAAAAGTTTTATCCCAAGAGAAACGAATAGGACTTTTTACAAAAATCTGTTTATATTCATATCCGCTCACAGGAGACTTCCGTCGTATCAGCGGCCTCATAAAGGCCCTTTTATTGATTTTCTTCACAGTGAATAGGAGTGAAAACTGAATTTATTGTTTCCTCTTTTTTCCTGATGTTTATTATTTATAATTTTATATACATTTTTATGTACGAATTAGCCACCTTGTAAAATATGTACAAATTGCTGTGAGACTGGGTTGAATTTGACACACTTCTCTACATATATTTACATACATCTTCATACTTTTACATACATTTGGCATTATAAAAATGATATTTGCGTATACGTTCAAATTACAGAGAGTAGAGGGGAAAAAAAGCTAAATGATGAAAGGGAAAATCTACTTCTTTAAAAATGTAGCAGAAAGGCCACTTCCAATCCCACAGGTGCCATATTAACTGTTGTGATTTGTCCGAGTGGGCCGTCTCCTCTCCTGATAACATCTCTGAGGGAAAGGAATCTGCCGACATGTGTGTGAAAGTATCGCAGCTGCTGTGAGGATTGTGCCAAGCAAGGAATAAACCTGCAACAATAAGAGGAAAGCAATCCTTCCCAACATGGTGACATGTGTTCGACAGGTCAAATGACTAGACAATTTGCCCATGAATAGAGTCATGCTGACCAGTACATCCTCATCAGATCAAAAGCAGAAGCCAAGCTACAGGATACCCCCCTCCTGACATGGCCAGAGAAAGGATGACTTCCCTAGTCTACACCAGCCCTATTGTCCCGCTCCGTGAGGTCAATACGGAACAAGTGAACGGCAGGGATCAGCAATCAATAACCTTTCGCTTCTCCTGCAGCCATGCGCTGCTTCCACCATCTTGTCTCTCAATAATGACCTCTTAGGAGACCATTGTTATTGTAAATTTACAACCACTGGGCCCACCTTTTGGGTCCACTGGGACGATCAGTAATGCAGATTTGTCCACAGAGGAACATTTGCTGTGGACATCCTTTATTGCTTCCACCAGGTTTAACCATCAGCAAGAGAGAGATGAGAGGAACATAATGATCTGCGCTCATGTTATTAAACACATCTGTTTTATTTCAAAGAACGTGCACTTATACATTGACCTCTCTCATGCAGGAACAGACAGGACATTGAGATGAGGAATTAGACAAAGCTATTATGACTTTTTACAGTAGTAGGGCCAAAGAGGTAGAAAATGTTTATAGATCTTCACTCATCTATGGGCTAATAAAGCCTACATTGAGGGATCAATTATGTCAACGTAATAGCTTTAGACCAATCTCTTCCATGTGGCTGAGCACAGAAAACCGCCCAGAGTTTCCCCTGCAGAGTGATTGATAGGTTGAAGACTTGTGATGGAGTGACCCATGGGAGAGAGCAGCTGAGAACATGGTCTGACATCAGCTCCACTACATTTGGATCCTTTTCATCGCATAGGGTAAAAAGAACAGTGAAAAATTGAGGCAAATCCTCTCGGAAAGCTCGCTGAAACACCTTCATTTCTCCACACATCTGGTCACAATGTGCTGTTGTTACTCGGAATTGATCTTTTATTTTCACTCTTTTCAAACTGAGAATATTTTATGTTCTCATTTGAGAGCTACCAACCACTACCAGCCCCCACAGGACTTCACCCACTGCTTCATATTTATTTAAAAGTCAAAAATATAATTGAAAATCAAAAATGAGGTGCAATCAACATGTGTTTTCCCCTGTCAGTCCTTCCATTTTTCTGCTGGAAGCAATACAATAGATTTCATATTTGTCAGAGGCATTTTTTTGTGTTATAATTCTAAAATGATTATATGTATGAAATTCTAATGAAGAGAAGAGGGCATTTCCATTATATATATATATATATATATACACTGAACATACACACATACAACAAACGTATACTATATACAGTACAGTAAACACAGATTATTACTTTTTTTGTATTCTATATATATCAAATATGTGATTTGTGCACGAGTAAAAGAACCACATTCCGCTTGGCTGCTCTCATCTTTGATGGAGATGTCACATCCAGATCTCTCCATCTGTCTCTCACACTGGGCACCTTCAGCAGCATGTGATCTCAATGAACTCCAAGCCTGCAGGCATTTCATTAACCACCCGGCAATATCCCCAAACAAACACTGAAAATGAGGAAGCTAATCAAACACAAACTATACAGTGGGGTCTAAAACTCTTCCTTTGAAATGGTGTAAAATGAAGAAATGTTCATAATTGAATACCTCTAAATTGCTAATCAAAATGTGTACTGATTTTTTTTTTTTTTGAGGGTATTTTTTTACTCTAAAGATACATTTATTGTCCAATAAGTTCCAAGAAAGTCATTCACGTAGGATGGTTTTATATAAACACACACTTTACTCACCCTAAAACCATCCTAGGTGAATGCCTTTCTTCCTTTAAATGAATACAAATGTACTGAGTGATAAAAGATGCCCTGGCTCTTAAAGTGTTAAATATGGATTTGTACAACACAAATGCATTGATTAGCTTCAGAAAGTCTTTCTGGAGCTGTGTGGAGCACTTGTTATGATGCATTTTTTTGGATTTCAAAATCTCAACAGCAATTCAATTGCCATTATAAAGCTTGGAAGAGCCAGAACTCCAAACATATTCTGAAAGAAGAAAATCATTTACTTCTAGGATAGCATGAGGGTTAGTAAATCATGGGGTGGTTTCTTTTTTGCGTGAACTTTTCCCAAAAGGGAAGCACCTCATACTGAGAAATTATGCAATTCATTCTAATTTTATATGAGATTCTAGAATTAAAAACAGAAAAAAGTTCCATTAGTGGTCTCAGTCATAAGAACCTCACTACATAGAAAAGGAAGGTGTGTAAGAATCTGTATGAGAAAAGGTGGCAGGGTTTGGCTAACTGATTTGGGAAAAATGCTAAAAAATGAATCTGAGCCACCTTGAAGAAGAACTATTGATTGGTTTGCCTTGGCATGGTTACAGAAAGTAATTTTGAGAAAAAGAGAAAAGGAGGAAATAAATGATCAAAGCACTTTGGTTCTATACGCAATAGAGCAACTCTTACGAATTAAAGGGCAACAGGCGTTTATATCTGCCAGGTCCATGAATGAGACTTCCCCAACAAGACTGAAAACTTACTGAATTTATGAAAGATGCTGCAGTAATTGGAGGTTGTTTTGAGGCAGTAGATGTGGTAAGAGAACACTGAACTAAATTTAGCTCCAACGAGCTGGATCAGGTCTAAACTTGCCACGCTCATGCCCTGAACTCATTTCAAGAGTTAACCGTTTTGCTTTACTTAGTTACTGATGTACGTATCTGACATTTAGAAAATCATGTTACGTTTCTTTAGAGCTTTCATATAAAGTAAAAGACTCCTCGTAGTGAGATGACTCATATCAGACCAAACCAGATTTGTGTGAGTCAGTCAGTGAAGTTTGATTTCTGTCCTCTAGTCAGAAAACAACCCTAATGGAGATTCACACTGGAACATCAACTTCTTCCGGTCGCATGAGTGATTTCTAGGACTAACAGACCATGGCAAGAAGAAACGAGAAAAGAAAGCCAGCTGATACCCAAGAGAAGACTGGAGCCGTGCAATTGATTTATTGATCCAGAGTTGCCAATAAGTGATGTGGGACTCATCTCTCTGGATCAAGAACTCTGGATCACCCCTGCTGCTGTTATAGTTCAGTGGATCAGAGCACGAGAAAGACCGCATGAGCGGATTGCAACTATTTTATACCGGCCGATAATTTAGATGATCCCCAACATTTTAGTACTGTAGAATTACACTATTTTGCACTTTTTAGCCAGTAATTCTTAAATACTCCACTGTATATACAGTGGGTACGGAAAGTATTCTGACCCCCTGAAATGTTTCACACTTTGTTATATTGCAGCCATTTGCTAAGATCATTGATTACACAAGATTAATTTAAACACAGCACCCCATATTGACAAAAAAAACACAGAATTGTTGACATTTTTGCAGATTTATTAAAAAAAAACAAAAAAAACTGAAACATCACATGGTCCTAAGTATTCCTGTGGAGAAAACCAGGCACTGCTCATCACCTGTACAATACAGTCCCAACAGTGAAGCATGGTGGTGGGAGCATCATGCTGTGGGGGTGTTTTTCAGCTGCAGGGACAGGACGACTGGTTGCAATCGAGGGAAAGATGAATTCGGCCAAATACAGGTATATCCTGAACCGAAACCATCTCCAGAGTGCTCAGGACCTCAAACTGGGGCGAAGGTTTACCTGCCAACAAGAGAATGACCCTAAGCACACAGCTAAAATAACGAAGAAGCGGTTTCACAACAACTCTGTGACTGTTCTTGAATGAGCCAGAGCCCGACTTAAACCCAATTGAGCATCTCTGGAGAGAACTAAAAATGGCTGTCCACCAACGTTTACCATCCAACCTGCCAGAACTGGAGAGGATCTGCAAGGAGGAATGGCAGATGATCCCCAAATCCAGATGTGAAAAACGTGTTGCATCTTTCCCAAAAAGACTCATGGCTGTATTCGATCAAAAGGGTGCTTCTACTAAATCCTGAGCAAAGGGTCTGAATACTTAGGAGTTAGGACCATGTGATATTTCAGTTTTTCTATTTTAAATAAATCTGCAAAAATGTCAACAATTCTGTGTTTTTCTATCAATATGGGGTGCTGTGTGTACATTGAGGGGGAAAAAGAAAAGAACTTCAACGATTTTAGCAATATAATATAACAAAGAGTGACAAAATTAAGGGGGTATGAATACTTTTCGTACACACTGTACGTACACAAATTTTTGGTTTTGTAAATAGAAAGATTTGATGCTACAAACTTTAAATATAAATAAATGTAGTGTATGTTCTTCCATCCATAACACTCAAAACCCACTTAAAAACATATATTTTATTATACCAGGCTGTCACATCTCTTCGATTTCATTTAAGTCAGATGGATTGAGTTCTTTACGTAAGAAGAAGATGAAAGGAACAAAACATTCATCTTGTACTCATTTTCAGACTGGAAGTAGATGTGATCATACTGTGACTGACACTTCTGAGCAGGCAAGATCAACGAAAAACACAAACGTAGAAATTGCTTTCACAGGTATGCTGAGATAGATGGATATATACATGCCAAGCAGAAGGACACAGCTATTACATTTATTTGTTGATAAAGTGCTGCATTCATTTTTCCTCTGAAGCACCAGAGCTGGTATAGTGATTATTAATGCACACATCTGCTTTTTCAATGCAGTGCTTTAAGAAAGATTTCTGGGCACTCTGTATTTCTAAAGCTTGCATGCATAACTTAAGTTTAAATACTGCTATTTAAAGTTTAAATTGCTGTGGTGCGTATCTGAGATTTGAAGCTGCATAATTGATGAATATAAAGTGTGTTATATAATAAAATATTTAAAGTGGAATGACTTCCTATATTCACTAAATATTGGGATCAGCTGGTTGAAAGCACATAAATGCAAACTACTGTATAACAGTATCTCAATGACTGGAACTGACTGAATATATATAAATATATTGTATGTATTATGCAGTATTTCTAAAATATGAAGCAGTGGGACCCAGGCTTTTAATCACATGGAGCGGAAGGCAATGCTAAATGAACTGCAAAAATGATTAGAAAATCAATACAGAATACGTTTGTTCCTGGTCTCTCCTCCACAACTAATTTAGGGGTTAGCATCACACAAAAAGATTTATCAGTTTCAAACTGATCCCCATGCGGTTAGTCAGCATATTCAGATGTTCCTCAGCCAGCTGGGATCTAAAAATATGCCTGGGACACCTGGGAATATGCTGCTCATTCGTGGAAAAGATCATTTTTAGAAGGACATCAGACTGTAACCTAGCACTGAGACGCACACTGGATCAAACAATACAACAATTTACATATCATGAAAGAATGAGGGAAAAAGAAAAAAGTTTAAATGTTTGGGGTCGATGAGACTTTTATTCTTGTTTTTCGCATAAGTCTCTTGTATTCATTTATTTAATAAATGTATGAATTAGTGGTGGGCCGTTATCGGCGCGTTAACGCGAAACTCTTATCGCGCGATAAAAAAAATATCGCCTTTAATCTATTTCCAAAGTTGGGATGGAGTCTATGCTACAAGCTGTGGTGACTTTCACCTTTAGTGCGGATGTATAGCCAAATTACAATGTAGACTTATTCGGACGGGACTAGTTTTCTAAACTACTGTACGTGTGAGCTTCGGTCCTTATCGCCTGTCGTCCGTGATCTTCATATACCGTTTGGAACGCATTGGTATTAGATCCACGAAACCGGCGCGCTGACAGACTT